>PVJX010010226.1:0-57975 GCA_004027295.1 Dolichotis patagonum
GATTCCACCTTGATAACAGGCTAGCTTCAGGGTGGCAATGATAGACATTGCAACAATACATATGCAAGGATGGGAGAAGACAACGTGATTCTATTACAGATATATTAATGATAAAAATAAAATATCTCCATGGCTACCTAGGTGATATGGCCTGTACTTTGCATGTGTCTTTCAAATCCCACAACAGCTGGTAAGAGGTAGTCCACATGTGGGAACTGGAGCACATGGAGGTTAAAAGTCCTCCAAATAGTTGTATCTTCTCAGTGTTGGTCTAGATTCCAAAACAACTCTGGCTGATTTTCTCTACTACACAGTCTTGGCTACTTTGCTCTTGGGCTGAGACAAAATAACTGACACCCAAAGTTAAAAGGGAAAGGTTTATTTAGCTCAGAGTCCGTGGAGTAGCCAGTCCATGTTCAGCTAGCTCCAAGCCAGGTTAGCATAGCACAGGAGCGACAGTTCAAGAGAGCAAAAGCCACAAAAGGAGGGAGAGTAAGATTTTTTCCCACCCTTACATTGTATGCAGGCTATGCACACTAGGGTGGGTGTAGCTTTCACACCATCTCTGTGTCCTTCTTGGGCACAGAATCAGGATGTTTACAAAGTAGGACTCTGGCCCCCTGCTGAGTGACTTAAACTTCTCAACTTCTCAGGTTCACACAATGAATCAACACTATAATATCCTGAAGTGTAAACAGTTGCCCTAGGGCATGTCCTCTACACCCTAGGATGTGTAACTGCCAAGTTACTTAGTTAAGTTTCTAAACTTCTCAAATTGGCATAGTGTATCAACCATTGCACACACCATTTCCCACAAACTGTAAAAACAGCACTGTCCTTTCTTGTGAATAGAACTGTTAAAGAGGACTGGTGTAAAAATAATTTGAGAAGTTATATTGGATCTATCATATAATAACATCTTTTTGTACACTAAAGATTGTAAATCTTTATTCAATACATATAAGAACTCTAGGAAGAAGATATTATGATTAATCTTATTGCCATATAAGAAATCTGAAGCACAAGAAAATATATTTCCAGGCCCCTAGAGTCAAGAGTCAGCATTAGAACTCGGGAATTTAGCACTAGGACAGGTTGCCTCTTAGAGGATGGAAGATAAGGAAAGCTGAAAGGCTGAGGAGGAGATTTGAACTCCTTTCCTTCTCCCTGGTCTACTATGCCCATGGCTGTAACCTTCTACAATGGTCATCACCCCTTGAAAAAAATCTGCCTTTTCTTTAGTCTTGTGAGACTCATCTATGATCTGTCCAGTAATTACTTTACTTTTTCAGCAAACTCTCAAAGTGTATTAGTTTTTTCCTCATATTCTGTGTATCCCACTTCTTCAGAGTAGAATAAGAGTCCTTGTTTTGTATACAGATCTTCGAATTATCTTCTGCTGCTTCTCCTAGCACTCCCTGTATGCATAAAAATACTGGGTGATTGGGTCACTGTCTTTTTATTCTATCATAATTCTTAGTGTATTAGAAAACACAGAGAAGATTACACACATTATCTAACATTGTGTATTGTGTGAATATGTGGAATATTATATATGCACATACATTTGTATATATGTATGTGTGTATCTGTGAGTGTAGATTACACAGAAGCTTTGACATTCATTTCAGCATTTGCCTGTCTTAGCCATAATTATAGTGCCATATGCAAAACTTCTATTTTATTTTACTTTTTAATTTAATTTCAAAGGGACTAAAGCAGAGCAATAAAATGAAACACTGATAAGACAGTAGGAAATATACAATGGTTACTATATTGTGTGTTGTTGTCCTCTAAATACTTGCTTCCTTTTAGGCTTGTAAAGTCAAACTAACAATACAGTTGCTCCAAATCAGCTGGGTGCTCACTGCAGTGGGGGAAGGGGTGGTTCTCCTCTCTCCAGTCTGCCAGCCAGCTGGTTCACAGGTGGGAGCTTAGCTTCCTTCCTGGTTCTCCCTGGTCCATGCTCTGCCCAGCTGGTTCACAGGTGGGAGCTTAGCTTCCTTCCTGGTTCTCCCTGGTCTATGCTCTGAGCAGCTCAGAGGAGGGGGGTTTAGCTTCCTTCCTTGTTCTCAAACCTTCAATTTTAAACATCTTACTGTTGCATCACAACCGAGGTGTCCAAATGTTTAATTCTAATGCTCACTCTAACTCACCTTTATTCTCATCAGGGCCTCATACTTGCTCTTGCTAATAGTTTCTAACTGTCCATCACCATACTTTGTGATGTTGTTTTATTTAGAATGTATTCATTCAGCTGTTCACTTAGTATGTGTGGAGTGTTCCATATGTGACAGAACTGCACAGTACTGAATGCCACGGTATATTAGCTCTCCTATCACTGATAAACCAACCCACAACTTAAAGGAAGAGTGGTTTTATTTACTTCATGGTTTTAGCTGGCTCCAAGGTAGGGACATGATGGTGGAAAGGTATGGAGGGGCAAAACTGCTTAGCTCATGGTGGCCAGGAAATAGAACACAGGAAGAAGGGTAGAGAGGAAGGACCCCAGGGCCACTGCTAGAAATACTTCTCGTCCCCACTCTTTCCATGTGTCTTAGTTACTTTTTATTTATCGCTGAGACAAAATACCTGATGCCCAAAGTTGGGAAAGGAAAGGTTTATTTCTTACAGTTTTTGGAGGTTTCAGTCCATACTCAGTTGGCTCCAAGGTAGGGTGGCATGGCAGGGCCGCAGTTCATGGCAGCTGCAAACAGCAAGGCGGAAACTGGCAAGAGAGAGTGACACACCTTCTTCCTGCCATTACATCACATCCTGGCTCCACCCCTAGGAGGGTGTAGCACTCACACCCCCAATCGAAGCACTAGACAATGAAGCAATTACAAATGCATAATGCAAAGGCATGAGGCTTGGGGGCCACTGGCATAAACCATGGCACCATGTTCATCACACTCATCTAACAAACCCTCATCCAGGATTTTATTCAGTTTTCTGCTAATTTTATATCAGCCCTGCAAGAGCTGAACACAACTGGAAAGACCACAAATTCTAAGGCAAACACTTCCAATTTAAATGTATGACTACTGTTGAAAGTAGTCTTTGCATTGAAAGCTTGTTTTCCTAGAGAATTCAGTTTTCTGATTCCTGAGGTATAGCTTCACCCTTTCTCATCTAACCTCTAACTCTCCATTCTCCTTCGTATGTAGTCAGTTTAGTCACCTTATCTCCAAAGGAAAAGAGAAACACAAAGATGAAGTAACATCAATTCCCTGTGCACAAATTCTCCAAGCCAGCTATGTCTGAATGTTTTTTTTCCCCCCTGCTTTAAGGGATAAACTCTTCCTGAGCCTGTCTGTACCCACTTCCCACCTGGCTCTGAAGCTCATCCTATCTTCCTCATTTAAGGATATTCCTTTTGAAGTTTCATTGTTTTCTTCTTTTTTCCCCCTGCATCAGTATATTCAAAATGCAAATTTCTCTTAAAAGTATGATATGCACAGAAGGTGAGGAGAGAGAGAATGAGAGAGGGAGAGAGAAATAGAGACACATAAGGAGAAAGAGAGTGAAGGAAAGACAGAGAGAGAGAGATATGTAGGTTAAAGAAACACTGTAGCAGCTCTTATTTCTACTTTTCTATAGTGTTGTTTTTCCACATAGTAAAAACAAGAGCTATAAATAAAGTTAAACACCTAGAATTTACTGTGAGTTATGTAATGTTCATATAAATATAAAGGTTGCATATTATTTTAACAGGATAACACTAAACACATAT
This sequence comes from Dolichotis patagonum, assembly GCA_004027295.1. Classification (NCBI taxonomy): domain Eukaryota; kingdom Metazoa; phylum Chordata; class Mammalia; order Rodentia; family Caviidae; genus Dolichotis; species Dolichotis patagonum. The sequence goes on from PVJX010010226.1 coordinate 3,734, forward strand.
GAAATGAGAACAGAATTTCCTAGGAACCAAAGTGACAGAGTCTGTTTTTGTATGGGTAGTATTGACAGTTGAACCAAGTATCTTCACATTGAACTACAACAGCAGCCCTTTTTCTTTTTCTTTTTAATTGTGAGACAGTGTCTCAGTAACTCCCTAAATTGCCTGGTTAGTGATATGGAATTCTTAATGTGTAGGTGGAAGAGACAGGAACCATAGAGATGCTGAGGCAGGAGATTTGGGCATGGCAAAGCAGCTGGGCAACTGGGTTTGAACTGTCAATCATGCCGAGCTACCTGCAGAGCAGCTTGTGATTGAGGCATCTGGCACCTGTCAGGGTACCGCAGGATTTGACCTCAGAAGAGGGTATACCAGATGGCTGCCATTGACCTCGGGACTACCCTGAGCTTGTCCACTGCTCCACTCTGTGCTGTGCAGGGCATCTGTCTTTTCTCCTTGCTCTGAAGAACGCACTTAACAAATTTAACAAGTATGAAACCTCTACATTTTCTATTTGTCCAATTCTTTAGAAGGGGATTCTGGGTACGTCAGAGTCTAGTAACAGTGTCACTCTGAGAATTGAGGCAGAAAAGGTCTTGCACATCCCAGTCAGAAGAAACCATGAGAACATTCAAGGCATGAAGGTCTTTAACTAAAGTTACTAGTGTGTGTTTTTATCTACCTACTTCATGTTAACAGTGGTGCAACGATGAACTTACAGCACAATTTTCAAATCACTGTGAACTCGAGGAATGCATAGCAGAAGTGAAATACAAACACTGGCAAAATGTCTTTAAAAATCCCAAGGAAATATATATATATATATATATATATATATATATATATATATATATATTTCATTATATATATATTTCATTATATATATATTTCATTATATATATATATATTTCATTAATATTCTTTATTTTGGAAATAAAGCCAGCCAGAATGATAAAATCGACTCTCAGGAACTCCTGAAAGTTCTGTTGCATTTATCTCAGGATTTACATCGGGCTTATGAATGTTTTACAAGAATAATCCAGAAGACAGAAGGCCAAGTACCAAAAATTACCATAACAGATGCTGCATTTCCTGTTGAAAGATTCTGAATGTTTTAGCCCCTCAGATTGTTTTCTCTTCACGCAGTGACCATATTCTAATGTAGTATTCATCAAGAAGAGCAGTAATGATATAAACAAATGTGGAATTTCTGCTGGCCAGTGTTCTACTAATCCAGTTGGTAAGGATTTTATATTTGAGTTTCTAAAAGGACAAAAATTAATAAATTGGTATTGGTTAACTTCTTGATAGTAGCTGTCATGGTTTATGTCAGTGGCCCCCAGGCCTCATGCCTTTGCATTATGCATTTGTGATTGCTTCATTGTCTAGTGCTTGGATTGGTGGTGTCAGTGCTACACCCTCCTAGGGATGGAGCCAGGATGTGATGTAATGGCACGAAGAAGGCTTGTTGCTCTTTCTTGCCGGTTCCTGCTTGCTGTTTGCAGCTGCCATGAACTGTGGCCCCGCCATGCCACCCTGCCTTGGAGCCAACTGAGTATAAACTAAAACCTCCAAAAACTGTAAGAAATAAACCTTTCCTTTCCCAACTTTGGGCATCAGGTATTTTGTCTCAGTGATAAGTAAAAAATAACTAAGACAGTAGCCATTCTTCTTGTAGTGAGATAATATCTCAGTGTTGTTTTAATTTTCATTTCTCGAATGACATAGAACAGTTTTTCATATATTTATTTGACATCTGTATCTGTTCATCTGAGAATTGTGTATTCATCTCAGATGCTCATTTTTGGAGTGGGGGTCTGATTTTTTAAAATTCTTTATATATTCTGGGTAAAAGTCCTTTTTCTGAGACAGACAAAAGTCCTTTCCCAATCTTAGGGTTTTCTTTGTACTTTGTTAGTGATTTCTTTCTATGTGCAAAAACTTTTAATAAGACAGGATCCCAGTTGTTGACACTTTGAAGTACTTCCCATGCAGTTTGGTTTTTGCCCATGAACTCTCAGCCTACCCCTATGTCCCTGCTATTTCTACCTACTTTGTCTTCCAGTAGGTTTAGTGTTTTTGTCTTAATATTTAGATCTTTGAATGCTGGTGGGGCTGTAGGGGAAAAAGGAACCCTTCTCTACTTGGAGAAGTAGATGGGAGTGTAGACTGGTACAACTGTTGTGAAGATTAACATGGAGATTCCTCAAAAACTAGGATTAGGGGTTCCATTCAACCTAGCTATACTCCTTCTGGGTATTTTCTCAGAAGAATTGAAAACATCACACCACAGCAATATATGTGCACCCATAGTTATAGCAGCAAAATTTGTAATAGTTAAATCTTTGGGACAACTCAAATGCCCATCAATTGAGGAATGGATAAAAAAGACATGGCATTTTTACATAATGGAATACTACTCAGTCATAAAGAACAATATGCTTGAGGCTTTTATGGGTAAATGGATGCAAGTAGAAACCATACCAACAAGTGAAATATATCAGGCTTGCATGTGTAAACACTGTATTGCCTCACTAGTATAAAAAACAGAAAGAGTAAATAAGATCCAAAAGTTACAATAGATATAGCAAAAGGAAAAGAAACTGCTGAAAGGGAAAGTATATTGCTTGGTTAATCTTGCAAGCCTGTATCTGGCAGCCTGAGCAATTACTATGAGGATAACAGTATCCTCAAATATAACAACTATTGTTAAATTTTTATCATCTTGTTTGAAATCCTGTATCATCATTGTTTTTGTTATTGTCATTTTGTTTTTGTTGTTTTTTAATTGTCTGTTTCTTGATTTTCCTGTTTTTTTTAAATAAAATATTTAATAAATTGAAAAGTGGCGAGAAAGAGAAAACAAACCTAGCATTGAGTGATGCAAGCAGGAATGAGGTTATGTATGAAATGCAGGCTGGTAAGCCTATGTTCTAGCTAAATATGGTTTGCAAATTAAATTCCAATTTTTCTGACAGCTTGAGAACACAATCCTACCAGTTATGTGATGAGTCATGACCAAGAGATAAAAACTGTCCTATTGATTCAGAGTTGCATCTATCACTTACATGATGTTAAGAAAAGTTACTCATAGAAATTGTCATCGAAAAGGAGTTTCCTAAGCAAAGAAGAAAGACAGAATAATCTTTCTAAATGGAATTTATATTAAGACACTTCCTTTCAAGACAAGAAATGTGGAAATACCACCACATGAGGCTTTTCCTTGGCCTACTTCAATGATATGTAATGTAATGTGAGTTACTTGGTAAATTTGTCAGCAGTGCCGACCTAGCCTCTTGATTCCATTAAGATAAAATAATATTCTATTAAATAATAAATAATAGCATTCTATTAAAATAAAACAACAAGGATGCTCACTGTTGGAGAGAATGTCTTTTTCAGTCCTTTGCAGTGGTTAGAGATCTTGAGTCTGGTTTAGAAATCCCACAGAATCCCTTGAATAGAGGACTTGATTAGAACACATTTGTAGTCCGTAAAGTTTACACTCCTTTGGGGACTTGGCACATGGACACAACACTTCTTGATTCCTTTTTGCATCCCCTTCCCCTCTCTTCCTTCCTACCTCTTCCCCTCCCTTTACCCTTCCCCTTATCCCCACTTCCTATTATTTATCTTGCATTTTGCTCTGTATTTAGACTTTGAGTTTTTCATGTAAGAGAAACTGTGATACTCAAGGAGCGTGTCTCACTTATCTCAATTAATGTTATGGTCTCGAGGTGCATTCAGTTTTCCCAATACCATTTATTTTAAAAGCTGATTGTTTTGATTCACTGCAGCAGAATGAAATGAAGTAAAAGGCTTTCCAGGCTTTAAGTGCACAGCCTGCTGTTCTGGGTCCTTCTATCATCTTGCCTTCTTTTCTTCCTTCTTTCATACGTTATTCATTTAACAAACATTGAGTGCCTAGGTTATGCCATGTAAGTGTTCTGAAAGCAAGCAGTTAGAAAAGCATGTGTTACAAGCAAAAAACTCAATTATGGTTTGGGATAGGGTGAGAAAAGTGGAAGTTTCTAAGCTTTCCTGGGCCATCAAGGGTGACATGAAATATGCATCTTCAAACATCAGTAATGCCTCACCAGTGGAATCAGATGGAAGATGAAACAGGATGGGATAACTCAAGAGGTTTGGAAAAAGCATATAATATGCTGGGAACTGCAAGTATTTCAAAGGTCTGGACAGCACGAAGTGCATATGTGATTGCAAAGGGTGAAGCATTGTTTGCATAACTTTGACCCTGGTGTTCGGTTTGCTGATTATTTTAGGTGATTAAAATAATTCATATAGGGTATTGACAAATTTTTATATGTGTTATAGATAGTGACAAGGTGGACAGAAAATGGAGGGGTCAAGAGTGGAGGAAGGAAATTCAGATAAAAAAGAAAGAAAAACAATGGCATGGAATAGAAAAGTGTGAGCTTTAAAGCATTCACATAACTATAAATCCCATATAACAAAAACTCGAGTTGATATGGTATTTCAGAAGCTATGTAACATTTTACATATCTTCACACAACTTTACCTAACTCAATTATTTTAATTCAGTCATTTATGTTCAAGATGTTCTAGGTATCTCTGGAATGTCTTTATAATTGAGCTATTGCTTTCAAAATAGTATGAAATTATAATATCCAGCAAGGCAACGTCATTCAGTATCAATTTTAGATTTACCAATAATTTTATTTTCTAATAATATTTACTAATAATTCATCTGTTTGATGAATAAAACACAATGTATTACTTCACAATGAGTATGAAAAATATATAGCAAAATAATTGATGTATAGTTTAGCCTTTATGCAAGATACTTGAAGAGCCTTCGCTAAGTGCTGAAGGAATTAAAACTGAGACAATCAGCATGATTTTACAGGTGAAAGCTATGATTGGGAAGTAAGGAAAATGGTCAGGGGTCTAGATCAAGGAGCAAAAGTTAAAGGGGAAGCAGCATTGAAAAAGATTGAGCTGAGTGTTAATAAAGGAGGAGTAAGATGAGCTAGAGGAGATTCTTTGGCTTGAGGAGCCAGAGGAGATACGGAGTGAAGAAGATCAAGTTGGCCGATTAAGAAAGACAAGGCACCAAGTTTACAGGGTACCATAGTGAGAGTGTTTCTTGGTCAGTATCTCAGCCCTGGTCTGGTAGTTTGAGAGGGACCCTTCTGGTGTATGGTGCAATCCAGGGCCTGAGACATGTCTCAGTTCCTCTCATGGAGTTATTGTTCTTACTTGGAAAGGTGACATCACCATCGAGTGATCTATCCTCAAAGATCTGCCCTTCTTGCAACCCCAGGTGACTGCAGGTTTAGGACAATGACTGGAGACATCTAGGCATCACTCCAGGGGCTCTAAGAAGCAGCTGTTGTTGAAGCTGGCACTTGGCTATGCCTTCAAACCCTGAAAATGACCTAGTTACTCCTATGTTAGTGTTCTGCTTGAAATAAGCTGAGATAAGCTAGATACATCCAGAGCAAATGAGCCTTTTATAACAGGCACTCCTTAAGTGATTAACACATCTGTACAGAGCTGAGTAGAGGTCTGACCCAAGGTTTAAGGTCATAAAGGAGACACAAAGGAAGGCACATACGCCAGATTTCATCCTGGTTTTAGTTGCCCATTGAATATCTGCCAGTCTGGGTTCTAGGACCCTGTTACAGAAGATCTTTCCACCTTCCCTAGAAGCTTAGCTACCTCTTGAAGAAAATATATCCTTAAAATTCCACCAATATAGGTGCATGAGGGATGTCAGTGGTGATGTTATGTTGAAATGTTCTTAGTAAGAAGAGGAACATAATTATGTACCCTTTGATCATTTTATGGAAAAAATTTAATAACTAAGTAATAGGAGAATAACAGTAGTTAATACATTACATGTTGTTATCTTCAAAGATAATTACTCAGAGTACAAAATATGGGCATAAAATATTTCCAAACAATATTAGCACAAACCTTTCTTTTCATTGAACTAAGGGAAACTAGTAGTACAACTAACTTGTATTTTTTCTTTCTCTTTCTTTCTTTTCCCCTTCCCCTACCCTAGTACCTCTTTCCTTTTGAACAGTTTTTTTCCATTTGCACAATATCTATTGAACAATTTGGACCTTATATACTCTTTATGTTTGCCAGGGAAACAATATAATTTTTACACATATGAGTCTGATTTATTTCACTTATTAGTATGGTCTCAAGTTGCTCCATTTTCCTATAAATGTTTCAAGTTTATCTTTCTTAACTGCTGAGTAGTACTCCATTATATAAAAAGACCACATCATTGTTTATCCATTCCTCAGTTGATGGGCATTTGGATTGTTTCCACAATTTAGCTATAACTATGGTCAAAAGGGAGTTCTAACCCTAAATTTTTTGAAGACTGTCTGTACTGATTTCCATAGTGGTTGTACCAGTTTACATTCATACTAGCAGTGGAGAAGTGTTCCCTTTTCCCTCTATCTCCTATAGCATAAGAAGGGAGAGCAAGCTTCTTTTCGTCCCTTATACCATATGCAGGCTAACTGCCCTAGGATGGGTGTAGCACTCACATCATCTTTGTGCCCTCCTCATACACAGGCTCAGGAGGATTACAAAGTGAGGGCCCTGGCCCCCTGCAGAGTCACTTAGTTATACTTCTAAACTTCTCAAGTTCACACAATGAATCAATCATTACAACATTCTGGAGTGTAAACAGTTGCCTTAGGGCATGTCCTCTACATGCTAGGATGTATAATTCCTGAATTACTTAGTTAAGCATCTAAACTTCTCAAGTTGACACAATGTATCAGCCATTACAATCGATCCCTTTTCAGTTTGGCAACCAGACACATTTCTTTAAACCAGCCTCCAGATATAAAACATGCTTGTGTTTCTCATTTTAAAACTTGAACATTAAAATAGATGTTTAACAATCCTTAAGGACAAGTGTAAGTCTATCAATATTATATTACATGAGAACCATAAATTCTGTCCCAGACTCCCCAAAGACTCATGCACATCCCTTTGTGTGAAAGATATTTAGTCTATTCCTAATTACCAAAGTCCTAATCGTGTCAGTATTGCTGAAAAGTCCAAGTCTCAAGTCTCCTCCAAGATGTAAGGCAAGATCTTAGCTGCTAGCCCCTGTAAAAATGATAAGCTCCAACATTCAATGGCACAGGATAAACATTTCCATTCCAAAAGTTACAAGTGAGGAGACCAAAGAATTGAGATCAAAGTGAGTCCAAAGTCCAGCAGGGTAAATAATAAGTCCTGTAGTTCCACGCACAGCATCTGAGGCAAACTGTGGCAAGTTGTGAGCTCCAAAGGGGTTGAATGGCTCCACCTTATAACATTTCTCACAGTAGTAGCTCTGAGGGCTTCTCTCTTGGGCCTACACTACTCTGTCTTTGCAGTTTTCCTCAGATGATCCATGTTCCAGGCTTTTCCAAACTTCTGGAGTCTCCGCTGCACCTTTGGCTTTGCCATCATGGCTTCACATATTGCTCTCTCAGGGGCACACTGCCTGGCCTCCCAAGCTTTTTAAAACTGAGGTGGAAGCCTTCTTAACCCCATGACTCTTGCATTCTGTGTGTTCCTAAAGCCAGTGCCACATGGGTGCTGCCAAGGTTTCCTGCCACCTGGAGCAGTAACCAGACTTCCTTCTCTCTTTGCTACAGGAATCAAGTGCCTGGATCTCTGAACACTCTAAACCCCACTCTGAGAAACAAATTTTCTATGCTGCTGCCATTCTAGAACATGGTACTCTGTGGTTTTCTTAAAGCAATCTTTCACTTTGTAGTTTTGTGGGTTCAAAGTGTAGAGACTTGCTGCTTCTTGTAATGCTAAGACATCTTTTCTACTCTTCTGTTCCTTCTCAGCAACCAAGATTTCTTCAGCTCTATTTTTGTAGTCTTCAGCCCTACTGGAGCTTCCTTTATTGCCAAACTCACATTTTAAATCATCCTGCTGGACTCTTTGCTCTTGATTCTCAACACAAATATTGCTAAGAGTCCCCAAAGGCAGCCATGCCACCACCTCAACATTTGATTGCCTTGAAATTTCTTTGGCCAGATTAATTATTTTACTGCCCTTAGTCTCCATCTCAGACAAAATCTCTGTACATGACCAAGATGCACATATACTTTTTGCTAAGCCACAGCATGCATTACATGGAGTCTAACAGCCAGTGCAGGCTTTCTTCCCAGCAGAAACCTCCTGAGCCTGGTTTTTACTGGTTTTCTAGTCTTCTGAACTCTGAACAGAATCTCTCATGCAGAACAGCCTCAGGTGTTCCAGCTCTATTCTTTCAGGCAACATCTCTGATCCTTTCCAAACTCTTCCCACAAGCCATTCCCTGAAACTCACGGCCAGGGAGTCACAGCAGTGACTCCATATCTGGTGCCAAATTTTGTCTTAATTATTTTTCTCTCATTGCTGGGACAAAATACCCAAAATCCAAAGGTAAAGAGGAAAAGACTTGTTTAGCACACAGTTGGTGAAGGTTTTAGTCTGTGATCAGCATGCTCCCAGCAGAATGGCGCATGGACAAGTGGACATAGTACGTAGTGGCAGAAGATAGCAAAAGCAGTCAGAGCAAAAGGGGGAGAGTAATCCTAAGTAATCCTCTTATGTTTTAAGAAGGTTATCTATGATAGGGAGGGTCTTCTACACCTTTGGATGTAGAACTTCTGAATCACTAAGTTAAGCTTATAAACTTCTTAAGTTGATCTAATTAATCAACCATTATACCATTTATATTTCTTCATCTGAGAAGTGTATATTCATCTGAGATCCCCACTTTTGGATTAGGTCTTTGAATTTGGGGGGATCTGATTTTTTTCAATACTTTATGGGTTCTAGATATAAGTCATTTGTCCGAGGGATAACTGACTAAAGTTTTTTCACACTCTGCGGGTTGTCTTTTTCACTTCATTGGTGATTTCTTTTGCCATGAAAAAGCTTTTTAATAAATAGAGATCCTAGGAATTGATTCTTTATAATATTTTCTCTGTGATCTGGGTTTTGGCAAAGTTTTGTTTTCTGTTTGTGAGCTCTGCATTGGGTGATGAATGTGACCAGGGCCAGCATTCTGCACAAATATGAATATATCCATCTTTTCCAGAAATTGTGGAATATAGTTCATATACCAAAGTACCACTGTACCTAAAAATTCTGAAAACTGTGTGTAGTAGATAGACTTGGGAAGGAGGGCAGGACACCAGGAAGAATCAATGTCATTTCCTGTTTGTATTTTTTCTCCGTCTTTATCTCTCAGTTCTGATTCAATTATAGGCCACATTGGGAGATTATGTGGAAGGTTCAGGCAAGCAGGTCCTCAAGAAATTTCTATTTCTGGCTAGGCTGGAAATAAAAGGCCACTGTGAGCCACAGTATGGAGAGGGTGAGATCCTTTTTGTCTTTTCTACATTCTTCTTCAAGGTTCTACTTGGCAAGAAACCTCATACATGAACAACAATCTCATATGACTGAGACAATGGTATAGGCCTGGGGAAAGCCACAAGAGAACTCCCAAGGAAGAAAGACAAAATAGGAAAAAAAAGTGGCCTGCGTTGTCCACAGTGCGAATGGAATGCGTATTAATTTCTCTCTTTTCCTGTGTTGTTACACCTCAAGCTGGACTCAGTTGTAAACGGTAGTATAATAGAGAGGAAAGTTAAAACTCTGACTAAAAACTTACTTGGAAAGGGGACCACTGAACTCTGAACAGAGTGGGGGAAATTGTAGGTGAACTGAGGCGAGTCACGGGCTCACTCCTAAGCTGTGCATGCCTGGAAATTATAAAGGAAAATTGCTTTTAAAATGTTTGGAACAGAACTAAAATGAAAACTGAGGTGACTATAGCCTGATTTTCTTACCTCTGACTTTACCTTTTTCTTTGGAGGCTCCAGAAGTTTATTTGTTTGAAGTAATACTTAAATAATCTTACTAGGACATTTTGGAAATTCATCATTCTGGATCAGTTGTCTAACACATGTGATGAGCTTTCTAACATGTGGATTGTGATTTTCCTTTACTTCCACATAATTTCTTAGTTTATAATATAAAATGGTGATGTTCCATCATCTTATTCCATCATCTTGTGTGGTCTTTAAGAATCTAACTAACGATGCTTTAGATTACATTTTCCTTCTATTGTTTTCTCTATGATACTCTGCCTCTAATACTCTAAATTTTCTCTTTTTATTTTCTTAGTGTGTTTTCTTTGGTTTCATTAAAAACTTTTTAAATAGATTTTTTCTCTTACCCATTTTCTTTTGATCATCTAATTATTTCACCTTCGTTTCTAAAGTAAATTTTTAAACCTTCAATTCTTTAATCAGTTCATTCTAGTCATGTTTAATGTTTTATTTATAAAATTTAGTCAGATACCTGAATTTTTTAATGTGAACTATTCTTTTCATATTTTCTAATGCCACTTTAGGGGAATTTAATTCAAATTGACTTTGGATATTACAATTTTCCTATACTTCAGAATTATTTATGTAGTATGAAATGACTTGAATTTGTTACAGAAATGATTTGAATTATTTTAGTTTCTTACAGTAACATGAAGTGGACATTACATGTATTTTCCTGCTTGATTTGAGTGCTTTATGTTTTTCTTTGACTGACTACAACCGAGGATCTGCTCACAGAGCAAGGTGTCTGTGTCTCCTCCAGTGTGCATGTTTGATCTATATATGAAAGTATAAACTCTGTAACTGACAGTGTTTATTTGCTTTATTGGTTTTTTTGTTTATTTGTTTGCATTGCAAGGTTACATAATCCTGCTTTTTTGTGTCTTCTGCCTTTATTTCCTTCTTTTTCTTTAATTTACATGATTCTAAGGGATGCCTTTCTCTTTTAACACACCATTTTTTATTACAGTATATTTTCAATGCATAATATGTGTTTTCTGGAGAAACTGATACATGCCCATAACATATCTTGATTATATTCAAATCCTTTATCTTTGTTTTTCTTACTGTTCCTCGTCCCCTAATCTTCTTCCCATGTCTAAAACAACTGGTTTCTTGCATACTATAATGAATTTAGAAATTCATTCTAAATTTCTTGGTTGTATGTGACTCATTCACATTGGGGGCATGTAAAGAACTACCATAGTGAAGCTCATTTATATATAATTAATATGTTTGAATAAATAAAGGTTACAAAAGTGGAAAAAATCTTGGAGAAAAATATTTTCTTGAATGTACTGCTGTGATGCCTGAATATTACTGCTATACAGAGGCCATGAATTTTTTTTTGAGAGATGAAAAGCTCCTGTCTTTTTTACTATGCTTGAAAATCCCTTTGATATAATTAAACATGAAGCAATTGCAAAACAGATGAGAAATAGGACACAGGTCAATGTCAATATAACAATCTTTCTCTAAAAGTAATGAAAACAGGAGTAATAAATAATCACTTTATTCAGAACTATTTTGAATGATGTCATAGTCATACTCAAGGACTTTCTAAGCAGCAACCTGATTGCACAGGAAATAGTACCAACCATCAACAAATAGGATCATAATACATTAAAAAACTTCTGCACAGCAAAAGATACAACCAACAGAGTGAAAAGACAATTTACAGAATAGGACAAAAATTTGCCAGCTACTTCTCAGATAGAGGATTCACATCCAGAATATATAAAGAACTCAAAAGACCCAATAACAAAATGGCCATGTGAAATAGATACTTCATAGAAGAGCAAATGGTCAATAGATATGTGAAGAAATGTTCAACTTACTGGCCACTAGAGAAATACAAATTAAAGCAACACTGAAATTCCATCTTAGAAACAGTGGGCCATCAACAAATCAAATAATAAAAAATGATGGTGGGGCTAGTGGAAAAAAGATCCCTTTATATTGCTGGTAGGAATGTACGCTATTACAACCACTATGGAACTCAGAATAAGATTCCTGAAAAGACTAAAACTAAAAATTTCATTTGATCAAAATATTACCTTTCTAGATATCTCCCCCAAAATTTAAAATATCATATTTCAATGTGTATATTTACGTGTCCATATTTATAACTGGACAATTCATAATAGCTAAATCTTGGAAGAGGCCTACATGTACATCACAATGGATAAAACTATGTTGTATTTACACATAAAGGATAAAAATACGTGGTAATCACACACAATGGAGTACTATTCTGCTATAAAGAAAGATAAACTGGAGTCATTTGTAGGAAAATGGATGAACCTTGAAACTGTATTGTTAAATAAACTAAATCAGATATATGATCTTAAACATCACATCATTTCTCTATATGATAAAGCAAATTATATATAAAGAGTAAAATAAAGGATAGTAGAATGGAGGGAGATAGATCTTTTTTCAAGTGGGAAAGCTATGAAGAGATTGAGAGAGTAGAGAGCAGATGGAAAGCTATAGAAAAGGAATTCAGATATATTATTATGTGTATCAACTCCACAGAAGGAATGTAAACATTGTCCACTACAAATGTGTACTAATAAAAATAAACATAAATAAATGACAACCTGAAATACATGCACTGTGTTTTGAAAATTTTTGAAAGCTTGAAATATTTCACTCTGATTGACTATCTTTGCAAATATATGTGCTACTGTTTATATATACAGCTTGCTTAATGATGCAAAAACTACATTATTTCAATAAAGTCTAAATGTTTTAAAGGAGTTGCTAAATGAAATAAGGAGTCCCCTACAAACATTAATAACATTAGAATATAGAAAACTTGATTATAAACAATGTAGTAGGATCTGAAGCCAAGGGTATAGCTCAGTGACAAGCACCGGCATGGCAAGGGCAAGAGTTTGATCCCTGTACGAAAAAAGAAAGAAAGAAAGAAAGAAAGAAAGAAAGAAAGAAAGAAAGAAAGAAAAGGAAAGAAAGAAAAAGAAATAATATCTCAGCTCAGATTATGCATCTGGTGTTAGTTTAGAGAAGACAAATCATAATTTCCATGGGCTACAGGTGGCAATGGATAAACACCAAGGCTGGATGCTATTAGTACATTGGCACCCCCAGCTTCCTGGTGTGCCCAGTGAAGCAAAAGGCCACCAGTGGCCCCCAACTTTTCTCAGTGTATGGGCAATGCTTATAAGGCATTAAAAGATAAAACTCACTTATCAATAAAAACATTTTCACAGAATTTTAAAAATTTTAGGTGGATGAAAAATGCAACCTCAGGGCCAGGGATTTAGCTCAGTGGCTTAAGCGCCTGTCTGGCAAGTGCAAGGTCATGAGTTCGCTCCCCAGTACCAAAAAAAAAAAAAAAAAAAAAGAAAAGAAAAGAAAAATGCAACCTCATTAATTATCAAACTCAGGTCTTCTTGACTAAAGAAAAAACCTAATCTCAGCTTCTCTCCTATGTTTTATAGAGAGTTGTATTGAGAACTCCTCAGAGCTGTTAAGATAGTTCAACAGTCTAGAAAACCAGCAAGATAGAGTTAACCAAAGATAAAACAGAGACATGCATGGAGAGATACTCATTTATTATGATTGATCTATGTGATGTGATCAAGAAGGTAGAAAGAAAACTTGAAATACTCACAACTGCCTATCATTAATCTTCATTACTTTTCAAAGTTCTTATGATAGATTTATTTTAAATGGAAAAGTGAATGGATAAAAAAGCACTTAATTCTTTTAACATTAACTTATTTCTATAAGTAAAGGGCTAGGAAATTAATGATAAAGAAATAAAAATATCAGGGCCAGGGATTTAGCTCAGTAGTGTAAGCACCTGCCTGGCAGGTGTGAAGTTGTGAGTTCAATGGCTGGTACAAAAGAAAGAAAAAGGAAAAGAAAAAGAAATAGAAATAGAAATAGAAATAGAAATAGAAATAGAAATAGAAATAGAAATAGAAATAGAAATATCAAATTCTTGTTACATTCACAGCTCACATTATCTTGTTTTTCACAAAAGTTAAAGGGTTCTCAAAACAAAGCCATTATTTGAGTTAGATTAAATATCTATCAAAATAAAATGTTCAATTAATCATTTAGTTGTTTTGTCAATACAGTGTAGGTCATAAAGCATTAGAGAACAATGATGAGTACTCAATTTTTCTTCTACACATTTATCAGGATATATTCAGAGACAAAATGCAATAATATTTTTACCTCAGTTATGATATGATATCACTGTTATTAAAATTTTAAAATATAGAAATTAAATTAAGAGAACACTACTCTTATATTTGTTGGTTTTGAATACAATGATTATATAACTTTAAGTCTATGTAACTCCACTAAATTATAACAAGTTCTTTAAATTTTTGTGTTTAATTATGCAGCCATAAAAGAGAAATAAGGAAACTAGAAAGATGAAGAAAAAGTCAATTTGAGGTGGCTCCCAACAGGAAATGAAGAGGTTGATATGATTTAATTTTCATATGAAAGATTGAGCTGATATCTGTGTGGGAAATAAACTGAGGAAATGAGATTAGGGGTACGGAGCTCATCTGGACCATGGCTAAGGTCATAGCAAAAAATGCCTCCCAGCCAGTCTGTTAGTTGTCCAGGTAATAGCTCCCATTACAGTTCCTGTTACTAATAGTTCCTGTTACAGTTCCTGTTACTGTGATACATAACGGGTCACTATGATGCATGCTGTAGGAATCAACCAAAAATAGCCAAGTACTCTGCATCTTTATCTCCCCTTTGCAGTCTCATTAAAAACCTTCCTCCTTGGACCCTTGAGACCTTATTGATACCTGATATTTTGAGGGGCAATTGGTTCCCTTTCAGTACCCATCTGATGTTAAATAAATCTGCCTCCAAATCCTGGGCATCATTTCAGTGTTTCTGCTTGCCACTGCAAGGTTTCCCATGGTAGATGTAGGTAGTTGGAACAAAGGCAGTGGAAGTAGAGGTAATGTGAATTCAGCGGACACCAAGAAGCTGGTGAGACAGTGTTCCTTGGGAAAGAGAAGGTGCTGAGCTACAAAGTGTGTTCAGATTCCTGACTTCACAATGAACACACTGGTGATAGTAATTTTATTTTTAAGACTTCGTGCAAAGCTATAAAACTTAATTATGGAAAATCCAAGGCTTTGAGCTGTTTACTCCACTGGAAAAATATGAGTAGCTCAGCAGTATAAGGTAACAAGATTGAAAAGTTAATATAGTTCTGTAAAAACACTCAAGAGACTAGAATTAATATATTTTACTTAAGTGGTTCGCTTTTTATTTGTTCCCCAACTCAGCACAAGTCTGACTGTAGGGACAGGAGAATGCTTATGTCCCCAGGTTATCATTTGAAAGAAATAAATGGTTACAACCAAGAATTAAGTAAGAAAATATCACCCTGAATCAGAAGTGATTTATTTTTGTCTATTTCAGTAGATCAAATTGTGGTGATATCACTCAGTTCATAGATAATAAGTTCACAGTTTGGGTAATTAGAAAACATGTCATTCATGTCATGGTTAAATATTCTGCATGATTCTTTGAATTCTTTCTCTAGAATGTAAAATGTAGCCAATATTGCTTTACCATGAATTTAACATTTAATCACCAAAACAGACTCCATGGAACCATCATTAATTGATTACCTCTTACTCTTCAGTTCTTCACCTTGTTCTTCCTCCCTAAAAATGCCATCAAAGTATTTGTTTTGACAATTCTGGAACTTTCAAGGAACTGTTCCCCTTCTTTTCAGTTGCTTCTATTGCCACCTCTTTACCTTCCAGGTCTACTCTTAAATGTCCCTGATTATTTATTTTGTACCAGAGCCTCCTCCATATCCAGGCTTCTGTTATGAGTTGGATGTGACCATTTTATGGGCTCTGGATTCTTGTCTTACATTTGTTTACAGATCTGTCTCTCCTTGTTGACCTGAGATGATAGGAGAAGGAACCACACCTTTCTTCCTGCAGTATCCTCAGTCCCCAGTGGCTGTGCTTTGGGTCTGGAATAGAACAGATTCTGTAAATGAACTAATGTGATGGTATTTCTGTGAAACTCTTATGATGTGTAGTCTGTGTGATTTATTCCCAAAGCAATTTAAAAATAACATAAGGGATGGGTAGCATCTTTAAAAAGGCAGTACTTGGCTTTCACAGATCAGTGCCTCAGAGTAGCTATTTTAAGACATCATGCTCATAACTAAAGTCACCCCACTGGGGTTAAAACTTTATAGTTCTATCGTTGAAGGAAGGGCTGAATCAGTAGCTCTTTTATTATTCCAGCTTTGAAAATGGGGAAGTAAACTTTAACCAGTCAACCATTAATCCTTTTGATGGGAACTTCTGGGTACCAATGAGCTTTTATTACCAAAGAAGGTCAAAAAATAACAAACCTTCTCTCTTGTGTGTGATAATGATTTTCTTGTTAAGTTCAATATGGCTGCAGAGTAATTGGATGTGTTTGCTAATTTAATTTAAGTATGCTTCATTATTAACATAATGGAGTTTCCCCCACAGCTTCAGAAATTGCACTAAATGAGGAAAAAAGGTGTTTTTAGAAGATGGAATCTGAGGCTATGAATTTTAAGGGGGCAGAAAATTGCACAAGCTGATTAAATTATCTTCTCTTTGAAAAAATTCAGTAGGTAAAATACTCCCAGTTGTTAGAAGGACAGCACAGACTGTAGAAGGGAAAAGAAGTAGAAAGCTGAGAAGCAAGTGCAGCAGCTCCAGGACGGAAGGGGACACGGATGGGAGTGGGTCGATCTTCCCGGAAACTTCTTGAGTAGACAGGGAGCATCTTTCTCAAACGTAATTTTGTGGTTGACTGCTACATGACCCTGTGAAAGCTGAAAGCTATGAATGATCACATTTTTAAAAAAGGTTAATCTTTGAGTCCTAGGAAGAGTATGAATTTGCTGTTGCCTCTGTTGCACACATCATGAGTCTAGTGGCAGTGTAGACACGGGAACATGTCATTGTAAGTGATCCTGAAATCTCTGATCTAATTATCTTGTGGCCAGTTGACCTCAGCAGGAAGCTGCCTAAGCACCATCTAGCTGGTCTGATGTCTGAGATGTACATAACCTTCCTCTAAAAGAAACTATTGTTCCCGGGTGCCAGGTTTAGTAGAGTTTTTATTTTCCTTACCTCTGCAGGAAACAGGACAAAGAAAAACAGTGAACCATCTCCATGCCTGCAAGTGTCCACAGCATTTTTTTTCCTCTCAAACTCCTGATGATGAAAGGGCAGAGGTAGAAAGAAATGAGGTGGAGTTGGTGGAGTGACTGGGAGACAGGGAGAGAACTGAGTAGGATACACAGAGGTCTTCTTCACACCCTGGACTCGTGATGGTGAGCATGCAGATTCTGGACCCAATAAAGTCAGATCACTCACTAAGAACCCTGAGACCAAAAAATCAGGGAATTAGAAGCTTGATTGACCTTGAAACTGAGAAGTAAGGCAGGAAACTAAGACCAACAAAAAGAACTGACAGGAAGGGACAAAGGAAACTGTCCTTTACTAAATCCCTACAATGAATCCTACATGTATTTTATGATTTACTCTTCCCTATTACTCAGTGGGGCACAGAATTGTTGTTATACCTGTTTTATATTAAAAAAAAAGTTCTTCAAAGAAGTTAACTGAATTTCTCAAAGTTAAAAGGCAAATAAGTTTCAGAAACAATTCATGCATAAATCTGCCTTAATTCAAAGCCAAGTAATTTATATTATAATGCTTTCTGAAGTAATTTGGAGATATTTCTCCAATTTTGAACAAAGTCAGTGGCAGGTCATATCCCATCTCAGGACTGCAAGTGCAAAGGGCATGTCACTGGAGGAGGGAAAGGGCAGGGTTAGATGCTCCCATGTACACTCTTGATGTGAAAGTGATCGATCATGTCATTGGGTCAGGTGGTGGTAGGGGAAGGAAGAGCATGATGACAAGGACCAGGTGAGACAGAGGAAGATGCTCAAGAAACAAAATAAGTGACCTTAAAATTACTGCTTTAACCACAAAATGCTGGTCAAAATTCAGTATTAACTATAGGTTTTTTTCCAGATTGGATCTGGAAATACCTATGTTAAAATACGAATAGGGGAAATGATATACCTTCTCATTTAAGAAATTGGAAAGAGTTCTAGAATAAGACTGCATTCTGTGATTTTGAAGAAGTGAGCTTATGAAGAACCACTTGGTTCTCAGTTAATAGCCACTGAATGCTAAGTAGTGATGGGTCCTGGAGGGTAAGGACCCTTACGTTTTGACTCTGTTGGCTAAAATCCTGCCCTATTCCTTTTCCCTCTGAAAGCTTATGGTGTCCACCATAAGGTGCAGTGAAGTGTCCTTCACAGAGGAGACCCTGGAGGGGTCAGTGCAGGGCCACACTCCTCCTTCTGAGCCTGGAGCTGGTGGCTGTGCTCATTTGGACACCGCACTTGTGCATCATGTCATTTATCCCCTGGGATGCTTCATTTTAGTGAGCAACTATAAAAGGATGTTACTACTTAATTTGTTATCTCTGTATTGAAATGGTAGTACATGCATTCACAATTCACCAAGTAAAACATTTTGAGGGAAATTGTATATTCAAACCAATAGTTTTTAATTTCTATCACATAAAATTATTGCAAAAACCATCATACTTTCATTCAGCATTCTAACTGATACAAACTATTGATTATCTGGTTGTTCCCATTAAGAAAATACACAATAGACTATGAGTATTTCAGGGTATAGACAGTCCCCTCACATAACTTTATTTCTAACTTCCCATTTTTTTCTTATGTAGTATATTTTAATATATTTTCTCCAGCTTTTGCTTCTGGTCCCATTCATACTGAGAACTAACACTTGGAAATGAAATGCAGCTAACAATTGCTTCACTCTCCTGCTGTCATTTTTTGCAGAGCCTCAACCTTCAAAGCGGGGTGCCTTGATTTTTCTCTAACTCTTGTGTCTTCTTACTCTCAATCCGCATACAATTTTTAAAAGCAGATTGATTGATCTTGTCCATTTAACTATTAATCTTCTAAGCCAAATTCTTAGGGTTATGACAAAAGAATCTTTAGGTGAAGACACTGCTGATGCCAATAATCTTTTCCATCAAAAAGGCAAAGAGATTTGGAGACTGGTGTTCCCAGCCATGGTGGAATAACTGGTATAGTTATGGCTTGTGTATAATAAAACAATTACAAAGTTGACTAAATATATGGTATAACATTCCTTAGAAATTGGAAAATAAACTGGTTCCATGAAAGAAACAAATAATAATAAATAATAAAATAATAAATGAGCACCACATCATTCTGCCTAGACAAACTTACCGTGATGGTACAGGGTGGGTGACCAAGCGGTACACAGCAGCTGCTGCACTGAGAAGAGAGGAGATCAGGGAGGTGGGACGGCAGGGGTATCGGAGAGGGGACCGTGCGAAGAGACAGTGTTTCAGAAATCCACATGGGCTCGCCTGCCGACTTCCAGTCCAGGACAACTTAAGGTGAAATTTCATGATTCCAGGTCAATAATGACTGTAAGATTATAATCTGAACAACTTCTTGACTTCTTACATAGTCCTTTGGCCAACCAGAGTGAAGCTGCCTCACTTATTACCCAGGGCATTTAGTGGAAACTACAGAGAGTAATAAATTAAAGTGATAGTGAAGCTGAAGAATAATGCTAACAAGAATAAATTATTATGGAGCATAAATCAAATAGATGTAGTAATACTAAAGGGTGTTCCATAACAAAGAAAGCAGGCAATAGAAACAGACACAAAACTGTCAGTCATGAAAGAATTAACAAAAAGGTACCTCGAAATAACTATAGTAAGTGTACTGAAGTGTTTTGAAAAGACCTTGGATATGAAAAGTGAAGATTAAAGGAAATAAAGCTGAACACTTACATTAGAAAAATGATGTGTCTGAAACAAAAATTCACTGATTATAAACCGGTAAAGCAAGAGTCAGTGCATCTGCAGGAGTAGAATTTTTAAAAAGTTTCAAAGTAATCAGAAAAACCTACAAGAAAGAGCAGAAGCACAGTGAACAAACTGATTGACCTCTCTGTATCTGACTATCCAAAAGGTGACGCAGCAGTACAATATTTCACCAATGAATGTTTAACATTATCTAAGTTGATCAAAAGAATAAATCCATGAATACCTGTACAACAAAACTAAAGTCTATAAAAACAGAGGTCTTCAGTGGCATCTCAAAATCATACTGTTGAAAGAAATGGTAGCAAGAAAATCTTAAAGGCAAGCAAAATTATGCTGTATGTAAAATTTTTTAAAACTCTGGAAGTTTCTAATGCGAAAGAATGCGAGCCAAAAAGTGGAACTGAATAGCTAAAATAATTTAAAAATTCAAAGTCCAATTATTTACTGAGTGCTTGCTTTATAAATTATGACAGAGAAAATATTTTTTTCAAGCTTAAAAAACTGAAAGAATTTTTTGCCAATAATCCTATGCTTAAAATTCCTCCAATGAAGGCAAAATAAAAGAATGAAAGATGGAACATACTTGACTGTTCTTCATAAAGACAAGTATAATCTACATGTAACTCAGAAGTTCGATTTTCAGGGGTTTTCCCAAGAGAGCATTCACATCAGGACTGTAAAGTGAATGCTTTGACCATCTTTATTCATGATCACTAAATAATTTACACAACCCAAATCTATCTCAAAAGTGCTTGGATAAATAAATTGAAGAATAGCCCCACAATGGGCCTTAGGCCAAAAGAAATACACTAAGATTTGATTAATATATTTAAATCTAAACAATTTACCTTTAAATTCAATGAACAGCCAAGTAATTTTTGAGAATAATAAATATTAATTGAAAGAAAATAATATATACATACTTATATTTTGTAAAATTTCTACTTCATTCACTAAAAGCACTATTTTTCCTAACTGGATCTATGCATCTGTGGGATGTCATAGGACTTCTTGGACTGGGTATTATCACACCCACTTCTTGCTGCACATTAATTTTCATGCAGTGCTTTCCATTGCAACAGCCACTGAAAATCCAGCTTCACAAAGAAAAAAAGACCAAAAGGAAAATCAAACAGTTCAACACTGAAATTGCATATTAATTCAAATGACTCATCTGAAGAGGTTTTGATGAGCGACACCTGATTTTCTTCAAATATCTATAGCGTGTGCTGCCCCCGAGAAGTCTCCAGTGTCTCTGTAAGACTCTGGGCACCAGTGCAAGACTGAACAAAAGCATCACTTTGAGTGAAAATAAATAAGCAAAAATACATGCACATCATGCATCTAAATTTCTAGGGAAAAACAACTATTATGACAGAAAGGCATTTATGATTTCAGAACAGTTCAGAGCAGTTCAGGTATGAAATGTCATCTACAATAACAACATCTTCAGTGTTGCAGTTACTTTTTAGGAGCTGAATGGAGATGGACTTTGTCATGGTTTATGTCGGTGGCCTCCAGGCCTCATGTATTTGCATTGTGCATTTGTGATTGGTTCATTGTCTAGCGCTTGGATTGGTGGTGTCAGAGCTACACCCTCCTAGGGGGTGGAGCCAGGATGTGATGTAATGGCAGGAAGAAGGTGTGTCTCTCTTTCTGGCCGGTTTCCACCTTGCTGTTTGCAGCCACCATGAACTGCGGCCCCACCATGCCAGCCTGCCTTGGAGCCAATTGAATATGGACTGAAACCTCCAAAAACTGTAAGAAATAAACCTTTCCTTTCCCAACTTTGGGCATCAGGTATCTTGTCTCAGCAATGAGTAATGAGTACTCAGCAATGAGTAAAAAGTAACTAAGATGGAATTAGGTACTGAGAGTGGGGTCACTGCTGTGACTATACCTGACCATGTTTTTTGAGAGGCTTTGAAAATGGCTGTGGGCAGAGTTTGGAAAGGTTTGGACATGTCGCCTGGATGCACAGAGCTGGAGCAACTTAGGTTGTTCTGTAGAAGAGATTCTGGTCAGAGCTCAGGAGACCAGAAGGCTGATAGAAAGCTTGATGGTAAAGACCAGGCTTGGGAGGTTTCTGTTGGGAAGGACTGCATTGGTTGTTGGACTCCCTATGATGTGTGTTATGGCTTGGCAGAAAGTTTGTCTTCATTTTGCTCATGCCCAGAGACTTTGCCTGAGACTGAGATTAAGGGTAATAGACTGATTAATCTGGCAAAGGAAATTTCAAGGCTGTCAAAAGTTGAGGCTGTGGCATGGCTATTGTTGGGGGCTGTTAGCCAGATCTATATTGCAAATCAAGAGCAAAGAGCCCAGCAGGATAATTTAAAACACTGTGAGTTTTGCCAGCAGGAAAACTCCAGTAAAGCTGTGGATTGTAAAGATAGGACTGAGACTTGGATTGTTGAGAAGAAACAGAGAGATAAGAAAGATGGCCACCAGGCATCCCAGGAAGCAGAGGGTCTCCACCCTTTGCAGCCCCAAAACTGCAAAAGTGAAAGAATTTTCTCAGATGAGAAAGCTTCAGAGCCCCATGCTCCTGAATGGCACAGGAGGCCACATGAGGTTCCAGAATGGTGGCAGCCACATGAGGTTCCAGAATGGTGGCAACATAGAAAAGCTTTTCTTTACAATCAGGTAAACAGAGCCCAGAAATACAGGCACTGGACCCCTGTAGCCAAGAGAGAGAAAAGCCTGGCTACTGCTCCAGCTGGCAGCAGACCTTGGTGGCATCCACATGGTGCTGATTTTAGGTGCAAGGAAACTGCACAAATTCTGAGGGTAAGATGGCTTCCACCTCGATTGCAAAGGGCCTGGGAGGCCAAGCAGTGTGCCCCTGAGAGGGCAATATGTAAAGATGTAAGTGTAAAGCCAAAGGCACAGTGGAGACCCCAGAAGTTTGGAAAAGCCAAGACCGTGGATCATCCAAGGAAAGCTGCAAAAACTGAGCAGAGAAGGTTTAAGAGAAAAGCTGTGGGAGCTGAAATCCCTGGAAGTGCCTTTGGGGTGGAATCACCCATGCCTTTTGGAGCTTGCAATCAGATTGCTTCAAATGCTGAGCATGGAACTCTAGGACTTAATGTTTGCCCTGCTGGATGTTGGACTTGCCTTGTTTCCAATGCTTTATATTCCCCCGTTTGTAACTTTTGGAATGGTAATGTTTATTTGTGCCTTTGCATTTCAGAAATGTTTAACTTTGTTTCATTTGTACAGGGGGTTACAGTTAAGAGTTTGCCATAGATATTGGAGGAGACTTGGGACTTGGACTTCTCAGCAATTCTGAAAATGTTAGGACTTGGGCAACTCTTGGAGATGGACTAAATGTCTTTTATACAAAGGTTGTACATGAGTCTTTGGAACGCCAGGGGTGGAATGTCATGGTTTATGTTGGTGGCCCCCAGGCCTCATGTATTTGCATTGTGCATTTGTGATTGGTTCATTGTCTAGTGCTTGGATTGATGATGTCAGTGCTACACCCTCCTAGGGGGTGGAGCCAGGATGTGATGTAATGGCAGGAAGAAGGTGTCTCTCTCTCTTGCCAGTTTCCGCCTTGCTGTTTGCAGCTGCCATGAACTGTAGCCCTGCCATGCCACCCTGCCTTGGAGCCCACTGAGTATGGACTGAAACCTCCAAAAACTGTAAGAAATAAACCTTTCCTTCCCCAACTTTGGGCATCAGGTATTTTGTCTCAGTGATCAATAAAAAGTAACTAAGACAGAATTCTAACCAACTGGGCCCGAGCTGCATCCGATTGAGCAGTAGAAAGGGATAGGCCAGCGTAGCTTAGGAGAGCAGAGTGAAAGCTGGAGCCTGGGAGGGTCAACCGTGGTTGCAGAAGTCTTTATTGCTTTACAAATATTGTAGCTCTGCAGTGGGACTCACTATCTGGCAGTGGATAACATGGGCTTTGCAGATCTTTATCCTTTAAAATGTGTAGAAAAATAAAGGCAGACTTTTTGTTTCCACAGCTTCGCTTAGAACTCTGCCTTAGTTGTATAATCTTGGCAGGTGACATAATGTTGACTTGAAATTCATCACACGATGATGTGTGTTATAAAATTTCTTAAAAAGAAGGCATTTATTATTTACCAAAAACATTAAATGTATACCTCAAATAGCAGCTAAAGTTAAAGAGATTAAGATTTACTTTTCAAAGAACAACTTGACACACACAAAATGTGTGTATACGATAGCAATTGAAAAAGAGAAAAAATAACAAGGATTGGAAATTCAAAACAAGGTTCAGGTTAAATCTGTGCAGAAGGGTCAAGTTTCATGATATGAATGCATTAGAATAAAGATTTCTTAGAGTACAGATTGCCAAATAATGAGATATGGGAAGAAAATGAACAAGAAAGAGAGAAGCCCTAGCAGGCAATAAAAACAGAGGTCAGTTGTGGAGAGTTTGAATTTGAATATCAAGGGTATTTTAGAAGAAGCTCAATGTTTTAGAATCTCTTCATTTAAATGCAAATCAATAATTTCATAGGTTACAGAAAGTGTTAGGTTTATTTAAGAACAATCATAATAAGAAGCAGCTATTTTATTCTTGTATGGTGTGATAATTAGCATTTAAAAATATGTTTTCATCTATTTTGACTGATTAACCTTTATATATATGTATGTGTGTGTGCATATGTGTGTGTATATATATATATATATATATATATATATATATGTAATTTTCTTCTGATATATAATGAATGTGGGGTTAGCAGCCATATAAGGAAAATACAAGGATTGTTGCAAATCATTACAGATGCAAAAAGCTAAAATGGGTGTTAACCCGCCCCCTTAACAGTGAAGAAATAGTGGGGAAATGTTCAGAAATAACTTCTCTTGAAAGCATCAAAGGGATATGCTTAATTTTCAAAGCTATCCTGCCACTGAGGGAAGGATAGATAATTTCAAGTAAAGACCACATGTAATTTCAGGATCAGCAGGATGACTGATTTTTCTAGGGCTGTGAAGAATGCTGCTGAAATTTTGACTAAAATTATATTGTCTATGTATAAGTTTTGGCAGTGCAGCAATTTTGACAATATTTGTTCTATCTATCCAGGAACATGGGATAGTTTCCCACCTCCTAATATTCTGTTCAATGTCTTTTTCAGGATATTATAATTTTCATTATAGAAGTCTTTCGTGTTTTCACTTAGGTAAAACCCTAAGTATTTAGTGTTTTGGAGCTATCGAGGATTGGATCATTTTCTCAATTTGTTTCTCATTGGCACACAGAACTGTTATTTATTTTTGTGTGTTATTCTTTATCTTGCTATTTTGCTGCTTTTTTTTTCTTTTTTTTTTGATACCGGGAATTGAACTCATGACTGCGCTCTTGCAAGGCAGGCACTTATGCTGCTGAGCTAAATCCCCAGCCCGATTTTGCTGCATTTATTAGTTCCAGTATTTTGGGAGTGTTTTGAGTCTTTTATATAAGCAATTATGTCATTTATGAATAAGAATAGGCTTGACTTCCCCATTTTCTATATGTATCCTTTTAATTTCCTTTCTTGCCTGATTACTCAGGCTAAAATTTCAAGCATCATACTGAATAGGAGTGGTGCAAGTGAACACTTTTGTCTTGCTCCTGGTGTTAGAGGGAAAAAAATACAGTTTTTCCCCATTAGGAAGATGTGGTCCATGGACTTATCATAAATAGCTTTTATAACTGTGGGATAAGGTCCTTCCACAGGCATTTTATCAATGATTTTTTTTAAGAATGGAAGGTGGATTTTGTCAGTCTTTTTCTGGATCTCTTGAGGTGATCATATGATTTTTCTCTTTGCTTCTGTTTATGTGATGCAGTACATTTACTGTTTTGCCTGTGAAGACCCATAACTTGCATCCCTGGGATGAAACCTAGTTAGTCATTGTATATAGTTTTTTAAATTATTTTTTTGGCAGTTTCTTGTCAATGATTTTATTTATTTTAGTCCTGCAGTTTAATTTTTTTGTTAAGTCATTTTTGATTTTGGTATCAGAGCAATGTATCTCTCAGATATGAATTTGGCAATACTCCTTCCCTGTTAGTATCCTTGAAGAGTTAGAGGACTGCTTGCATTTGATCTCCCTGGAAGTTCTGATAGAATTCTGTGGTGCATCCATTAGGTCCTGGGCTTTTCTCTGTTTGTAGGGTTTTATTATTGCCTCTTTTTGTTGTCTATTATTGGTGTATTTATAATATTCATCTCTCTTCAAATTTGGTAGTTCGTGTGTAAAATTTCTCCTTTCTTTTAGATTCTCCAGTTTATTGAGGAATAAGTTTTTGAAGTACCTTCTTTCATTCTTTTGGTTTTTGATGGTGTTGATTTTGGTTTCACCTTCTTCATTTCAAATTGCATTGATATGGAATTTTTCCTTCCTTGGTAAGTTTGATGAAGAGCTTACTAACTCTTCTTATTCTTTCAAAGGACCATTCTTTGATTTGCTCATCCTTTATATTGTTTTTTAGCTTCTCTTTTATTAATTTGTACTCTGATTTGTGCGATTTCTTTCTTTCTAATTAATTTTACATTTGGATTGCTCTTGTTTATAGAAACTTGAGGTGCATCCTTAGGTTATTTATTTAAGATCACTTAATTAATTTAATGTGTACATTTTTAGCTATAAATGTCCCTTTTGAGTAGCTTTCATTGTGTCCCAGTGGATTTGGTAAATGCTTTCATTGTCATTTAACTCTAGTAACATTATTTCTTCCTTGATGTCTTCTAAGATGTGTTAATTATTTAATCACATATTATTTAACTTCCACATGGCTTCAGTTTCTTTTGCTATTAATTTCTAGCTTCATTCTATGCTATGCTATGCTATGCTATGCTATATATATATATATATATATATATATATATATATGAATTTTTGTTTTTGTGAAGTAAGATATAATCTACTTTGGAAAAGGTTCACTGCATTGCTTAGACAATTGTGCATTCTGTTGTTGAATGAAGCATTCTATAGATATCTGTTAATTTCATTTGGTCAATTGTACTTAAACTATGAAATTTCTTTGTTAAGTTTTGGTCTACTTTACCTGTCCTTTTTTTGAGAGAGAGGTATTAAAGTGTTTGGCTATGATTGTGTTGCTGTCTATATGTCTTTTTTGTCCAGTAGGTTTTATCAAATTGAATTTGCTAATACTCAGTGTATAAACTGTCACTGGTTTTTGTTTAACTTTTGCCTTTACCACTAGGTAGTGACCAAGTTTGATTCTTCTGACAAGTTTTGGCTTGGTTTGTTGTATATGAAAATAAAATAGCTACTTCTACTTTCTTGTGGGCTCCAGTCGCATGGAGTATCATTCTGCAAACTTTTAAATTTAATCTATGATCTCCCTTTGGATAAAGTATGACTTCTGTAGAAAATACATGATTGCAGTTTTTTTAATGTAATCTGCTAGTCTGCATCTTTTGATGGGGGAGGTAATGCCCTTGACATTAAGAATTATTGTTGTGAGAGGGTGTCCTGAACCTTCTTGCTGGTGTATTTCTCCAGTGCTGATTACTTTGTGTTCTCCTTTTGTTTAACTACTCTCCTAGTTAGACATATACTCGTATTCTTTGGTGCTGGTGGCCACTTGTCTCTGTCTAGGGTTCCCTGTACTAATTCTGCAGTGCTAGCTCCTTGTTATAGAAAGTCTTTACTTCATTATCAGGTTTGAAGGCTAAGTGCACAGGAGATACAAGTCTGTATTGAAGTTGTTTCCCTTGAGGGATTTATGACCTTTCCTCCAAGCTCTCTTGGCCTTAAAAATCCATTTTTCATGCAACAAATTTTAGTAGTCTTCTGTTTTGCTGAATTTCTGGAACTCTGGCTATGATATATCATGGAAAAGTTCTTTTCTGGTTGTGGCTATTTGGCTCTTGTACTTGAATATTGCACTATTTCCTTAGGTTTAGAATGTTTTATGCTATGATTTCAGTGAATAAATTTTTGTGTCTTTGAATCACATTTTTTGTATGCTTTGGAAATCAAACTTATGACTTCACTCTTACCAGACAGGTACTGTGCTGTTGAACTGTATCCCCAGCTGAATGAAACACTTCTATTTTTCTTGAATTTCTGTAATTCTAGTAATTTTTTGTTATCTTTTTGTTTTTTGTTGAGACAAGGTCTTACTGTGAAGATCAAGGCTGGTTTGAACTCACTATGTAGCCCAGGCTGACCTCAAACTCACAGTGGTCTTCTTATCTCAGTGCCCTGAGTGCTGGCATTATGGATGTGCCACCACACCCAGCTGGGATACTGTGTGTGGTTTTTTTTTTCTTTTTGTCACCTAGCAGCTTGCATAGTGTGCTGCTTTCTTTTAGGTATCATTGAGTTTATGACCTGCTGCATCCACCTTGTCTTAATTCTCTGATACTCTGTCCTTATATTGGTCAAATCTGCTACCCATGCTTTATTTTATATATTATTATCATTTTGTAATTTTTAAAAAGTTGGTACATATTTGTATAAAATATTGAGTATTTCATTGTGGGGATTGCGTACTGTATATAATGTATCTTAATGATTTTTATTTCCTTTCTCTTCCTTCCCCTTCCCCTTCTGTGTCACAAGATCCTCTTTCCACTTACCAAATATCTGTCTCCCTGTTTCCTATCATTTAACATTTCCTCAGTTCTTAATATTATTTATTCTTTAGGTTTCTCATGTAAAAGAAACCATGTAATAATTAAACTTGCATCTGACTTATTTTTCTCAATACTCTTGTCTCAAGATCCATCCATTTTCCTGCAAATGACTCAAATTTATCATTCTTTGGGATAAAGAAGTGCTCTATTATTTACTAACATCATATTTTCTTTATCATGCTTTCCACTGAGTATTTTGTGTCAGGTATTTCTTTTTGCTTTTTTTTTAATAATTTCTCATTCTTTACCAAACTAGTCATTCATGTCTTACTTAATTCAGTTTATTGTTTATTTCTTCTTTAAGCTCATTAAACATGTCCTAATAAAATCCCTTATCTGTTTAATAAAATCCTCTTTAAGCCCACTACTTTAGCACCTTGTTTATGTTTTTCTTTCTTCAGCTCTTCAAACATTGTGACCATGTGGCTGCTGAGTTTCCTCCCTGTAGCTTCTGCTACGTGAGCATCCACAAGATCAGCTTTTCAGGGACTTACAGGTTTTGGATTCATCTTCTTCTCGTTTTCTCTCGTTTCTAGTGATTTTGTGCTTTAGGCTGAAGGTTTATTAGTGCAGAAACACTATCACTACTGGTTAGTTAGAATCTTTCTCCCTGTGGGCGCCCTTTTATGTGGTTATATTGTGGCCTCTCTTTAACTTAGCATAGTGTTTGGGAGTCTTATTAATGTCTGAACTTCTTCTGGGACCTCAATAGCCAGCCACACACAGAAAATGAACTATGCTAATGTTGATAGCACAAATGGGGCACAGTCAACACCAGTTAATAGCAACAACTGTGACCCTCTGGGCAATGGCAAAGCAATCAGCAATCATGATAGAATAAAAGCAAACCAGGTATTGATATATGATAAGAACCAGTGCAAGCTACCCATATACCACCTACAATTACATCACCCTTAACAATAGGAAAGGGATCTGCTATCATAATACTGACACAAAAAGAAGCCAAATACAGACATATGGCCAATTTCTATTAAATACAGTAACTATACCACCACAAACAATTGAAAAGAACTCAGCAACACCAGTATAGAATGAAACAAAGAACTAAAAAGTAAAGTGAAGTTCCATAGCAACCATAGTTAAAAGGAATGAGTGGGGAAAAGGAAAAATGGAGGAAATGACATTTGAAAAAGAAAGAAAAAGAAGATGATGAAGAAGATGAAAGTGTGTGATAACCAACTCAGAATGAAAAACTTCACAGAATTAGGTAAAAGTGACAGAAAAATAAATCACAAAAAAAAGAAAGAAAAGAAAAATACGACATAACAAAACAAAGAGAAACAAAAGGACATATTGAAAATTACTTAAGAGAAGGAAACAGAAAACTTAATTGAATATATTGAAATTTTAGAAAACAATGAATGCTATATACATATATAGATGTAATGAACTAATTTGCTGTCATATAGAAAATATTCTTTAATTGCCATCATGTTTTTTTCAATATTTTCTTGGAAAGCAAAGATAGATTACTTAATATTAATTTTCTCTGTGCTATTCAGTCATATCAATTATTTTAGTTCTACTTTTAGACAAGTTTGCAAGTTAAGTAAGTTAATTACATGGGTTTCATGTGTCCCGATAGTCAAATTAGAGGATTGTCTATTAAATTCAAAATTTCTGTGCTTACAGTTTTTCCATGTGTGGGCTACTCTATCAGCATTTAAAATCTGTTCATTATTATTACAGTAAGTGGTAGTAAGATGAATGCTATTTTATAAATGGAGAGAATTAAATATTGTTGGAGACCACTACAAAGTGGCTCTGAGAAGGATTTAAAATTAAGTAATTGGCTTTTTATGTTTATCTGTGAGTCTGTCCTAGGCCTCAGTCCCTTGTCTGGAGATGGGAGCTGATTCACAGTAAGTAAACCTCTATGAATCACTGGTCCTGGCTGAGGCCTGTAGTGGCCTGTGAGGCCAGCGATAAGGCCACAGCTGTGGACACTTGGCTCAAACATCAATTAAGTAGATAGATACTGCAGCTGCAGAAATTATTCCTACTGTCTCACTTTTACTATGTCTTCATGATAAGACAGTTCTACTAAATTGACTTGATTCATTAATTGAAGATGTCCTTGAAGTGACTCCCAAGGTCCTGCTCATTGCCTGCACTTTCCTCAGTTTCCCCACCCTTTGTTTCGGACCCAATAAAAATGGGCAGTCCAGAGAAGTCTCTGTCTTAGCCCTCAGCGTCTCAAGCGCAGCTAAAGGGTTTTGACCCTCCTGGAGTCCTAAAATCATACCACTTGTCTCATTTTATTTAAACCTCTGCCATACAATCATTTGGGAGATCAGGATCTAGGTCAGGATCCAATAAAATATAAAATAAGCTACATCTTTTTTTTTTACTTTTTAATTTTTTTGTACTGGGGATTGAACTCACAACCTTGTGCTTGCCAGGCAGGCACTGTGCCACTGACCTAAACCCTGGGCAAAAATAAACTACATTGTTAAACAGTCACTTTTAAATATAATTTTAACCTCCTTATCATGGTGATGCATTCCTGTGACCTTAGCATTCCGGGGCTGAGGCAGTTTTGCTGTGAGTTTTCAGCCAGCCTCGCTACATTGTAAGTTAAAGCTAAACTGTATGGCAAGATCCTGTCTCAAAAAATCAAGTACAGTTATCCTTTTAGTCATGACTTGGATAGTGAATATATTCTATTAATTTACAGAATGATTTTAACACCCTTTTTGTAATTTGCTTGGCTTTATATATTTATTTAACTTTTTGAGTGCTGGGGATTGAACCCAAGGACTTCCCCTGAACTACATTCCCAGCCATTCCTTATTTTCACTTTGAGGCAGAATCTCATTAAGCTACTAAGTTACCCAGACTGAGTTCCACTTGTGATCCTCCTGCCTCAGCCTTCACACAGGGCTTCCATAGAGAGCTTCATGTACTTAGGAACCTTCTGTTAACCAAAGGGGGAGAAAAGATAAACCTCTCCACTCCATTTCAAATGTTTTTCTTTATTTCAAAAACTTTCTATTGCTTGGCTAAAATTAATACCCTGAAACTAAATTATAGGTAATAACAGTATACTGTGGTCTCATTTTCTATAGGAGATAGTTCATTTTATATTAAGTGTGTTTTTTATTATTTTCACACAAAATAGTAAGTGCGATTTCTGTGTTGTTCTTCAAGATATATTCTAAGTAATCATTGCACTAAACAAATTTACCCAGTCTTAGTATCCAGTGAAGAACAAGACACAGGAAATCATGAGGGAGAGAAGCAACAATCTTCAGCTCCCATTCAACTACTTAACAACTGAAAGATTCTGAAAAAGATTCTGAAAAGCCTGTAACAGTCTTGTCATGATGAATTGCAGCAGGCAGTACATCAGTAGTCCAAGTTGAAGGATTTTATCCTTTTTTTTGTGATATAGGGTATTGAACTTACAACCTTGTGCTTGCCAGGCAGGCACTTAGGCCACTGAGCTAAATTCCCAGTCTGCAAGCCCAAATATCTTAAGCATTTTACATTGAAGAGTTTTTAGCAGAGTTAAGCAGCCTACCTATATTATTTTAGAAATGAATATAATGTTTCCTTTTTAAAACTCTAAGGAACTCAAAAAGTGATGAGTGGAATTTTGCTTGGACTTTAGGCAAAAATCCTTTTGAACTAAGGAAAATTAAAGACTATTGTCACATCAAATGTACAAGTGTAAAACTGAGGTTGCTAATGGTATGAATCATAGCCTTTTCATGTCTTTAAAGTATTTTTTGTGTGGCCCATGATGAGATTTTAAAGTGACATTTGCAGAACTCTGAATGCGGGCATCAGATTATTATTATTCAAAATGATCTATTAAAAATTATTGCCTACTAGCCTTACAATTTTGCAACTTAAATGATTGCAAATTAAACTCTTCTCATTCTTTAAAAACTGTCTGGGTAGTTTTATTCACATTAAAGCTTCATTCAACAAGAAATAAATACATTTCCTTTGTGACTATTGTGGAAACATAAGGCACTGGGTGAAAAATTTTTAGTAGGTCATTTTGAGTAACAGAAACTTGTGCAATATATCTTGTTGCATTTACCTAAAATCTTGTCTAGATTAACAGTGTTAGCAGTAGAATATTGGTGCTGATGAATGCTAACTTACTTTCTAACTATTAAAATTTTCAACTCTTTTGATATGAAATTTAACTCTGGTTCTAGTGGGAATATGGCACCAGTTGAACTCCAAAAGTCGCTTCCTGGAAACTAAGGAACTACAAAGGAAGTAGTACAATCAAGCAAACAACAAACCTCCAGAAGCATCTCTCTTCAGCAAGCCTAGAAACCAAAACAATATGACAAGTCCTAACTGCATTTAAATTAGCCCAGTAACTGCCCCAGTGAAGCTTACATGGACAGAACAAAGGCCCAGAACCGCAGTACTGAAGGATCTCGCATTTGCAGGTGACAGCATGCAAGGGTGGACATGAGTTTTCATCCCCAGGAAGCTGCCACACCCTGGGTGTTAACTTCTGTGAGGGACTCTGTGTCATTGACCAGGATTCTACTGGGGAAAAACCACCACCTCGCAAATTCCAAATGAATATATTTAAATGAAAAAATGCCTCTTGGGTGAACTCACCGGCATTGTGAAGCTGTGTGTGTGGGTATACGTGTGTTTGTGTAGAGATGCATGCAACATAGTATGTCTAAGGTTTTCATCGTACCTCATTATTAATATAAAAATAATCAGAAATGATCTAAATGGCTGTGGAATTGTGGCCTAGTTCAGTAAGAGATGGAACATTTACTCATGGAGATATTATACCACGGTTAAAAACCATGAGGGTAGTTTTCACTGACAACCATGCTGTATTAGTTTTCTCAAGTTAATCCCTTGCTGACTGTAATCCCAGCACTCGGGAGGTTGAGGCAGGAGGGTTGATATGAGTTTGAGGTGAGCCTGAACTACATAGTAAGACTCTGTCTCGAAACAAATAAACAACTTAATCCCTTGCTGAGAACAACTATAAAAGCTAGTTGACAAGACATACTATTCCAAAGGTGTAAAATAGCAAACATATCAGTCAAGAATCACTGGGTGAAATCCTAGAGAAAAAGGGAAGTATACTAAATAAACATCATATCCACTCTGCTTTGTCGCTCAGGGAGATTTGACAGGTCACGTTAGGGGAAACAGAGGACAAGATGAAGTCTTCGAAGTTCTCTACAGGCCAGGAAGAAGACTCATATCCTGCTAGTCTACATGGCCAAGTCCCCAGGGCCCAAGACCACAGCAAACAGACCTAGAGCACATGTTCTTCATGAGATTTCTTGCAAGGACATCTGCTGTCTCCCAAGTTGTCATATGTAGGGTTAGACACATGAAACCAAGCAGAGCAAAGCAACTCGGAGGACCAGGTTTTGAGCACAAATTTCAGCAGTCTGCAGTGACGCTTCTTTCCAAGTAAGAGAAAATACTAACTATGCTAAAGGGTTTCATGAGCAGGGTGCTGCAGGTGGCACTTATTTCAGCAGTCACATTACTAGCAGGCTCCGGAACACCTTCAGATGTTTTGGGGAACACTGAGTTCTGTGCAGTGTCTCTGGATAATTGAGTCACAGATGCATCTCAGCTTTTCATTCACAGGAGATTGAAGGACATTTTGTTGCCATATTTTATTGACATCAATTTATAGAAATTTCATGAAAATGACACAAAAGCAGTGGGGTTTTTTTCTGTAAAAGCAAAATAATTTTGACCAGGGCAATGTTTGCATTTTCATGCTTACCTCATACAATTCTGCTTGTCATTGGCTGCTCTGGTTCACACCACCTGGCAACACGAGATCGTTAGTGCACCTGTGTTTGGATCATTTTATAACAAACCTGAGGGGAAGCTGAAAGCTTCAAAGAATAGAATATCCATTTGAGATCCTTTGCTAGAATCCTGGCCTCACAAAACATAAAGTCCTTTGCAACAGGAATGTTTATTTTCATTTAGGAGGAAAGAGTCAAGGAGGACCAGAGACAAACCAGCAGTGTGAGTGCCAGCCTAAGAATCTGACCTCAGTTCTAAAGGCTGCTTGGACTTTTCCACAGCACAGTTGTTCTCAAAACACATCTGGCCTGGGAGATCCACCTGCAGACACGGACTCATCGACTGAGTGGCTATTAAATCGGTCAGTGGGGTTTGAGTGTGATGGATAATAAAGGAAAAATCATACCAGTGAGTGGGTGTGTGTCGTTACTTCATGGTCAAGTCCAGCAGAGAACACAGATAAGTGACTATCACGGAGGGGATGTAGCTTACCGCTGAATGTGGCTGTGTGTAAAAGCAAGAATTTCCCGCTGCGTTCTTGCTGCTTTGCTAAGGGGTGCTTCTTGCTAGAAATTCTGCAAGTCTTAAACACCGATAAGCAATGATTCATTTCCATTATGATGATCTTTCCTCTTGCAATTAAATGTGTTTTATAATCATTTGCTGTTATTATTCTGTTAACCTGCTTCTTTCAAGGAGTTGTAATTAATTTAAAAAGAGCTATTATTTCTTCCTTTTTACCCAAGGAAAATAGTTGGAATTTTTCAGTGGAATGACTAATGAATTTTTATGCAGTCCGATAGCCTGGGACACTCAAGCTTCTTAGGTTAGACACAAAGGAAAGTTACCTGCGGGAATATCTAAATGTTACTCAAGTTCCTATAATGAATGAGGGGAAGAGATGCTGCGTGGCATGGATATCATCCCAGAAGGAGCAGGGCAAAGGGTGCTGCAAAGAGACCAGCTCTCAGGGGGCTGTGCTGCGATTTTGTATCTTAGTAAATTTGCAAATAACAAAGGCAAATTTTGTGATAGCAGAGAGGGACATAGGCAACAGGATTAGCAAAGCAGACCTGAGTTCTTCATATAGTTCTCTTACCAATAAGTACTGTGTCCCTGTTTGGGTTCCCCCAAACTCCCCGCTAGGATTCTTTTGCTTTATCTCTACCTCTTTCCACAGAGGGTTGGTTACCTTTCTAATACTGATTATTATTTGAAAGTTATATCTGTAAATAACTTGGCTGGAGAAATTAGCCAAGGTTTGTAATACCCTGAGAAGAGTTTAAAGATTTGAGGTTCAAAGGTTGAAAGCCTGGCTTTGAAATGATCAGTGAATTTGGACAAATATCTGAATTTCTATAGGAACTATTTTTATGTTCTGTGTATTTCAGTTGGACTAGATGATCACAAAGTTTTCTACTAGTTATATTTGCTATTCCTTTTGTTTTATTTCCAGCAAAATTGCTATAGGAAATAAGCTGAATCTCTAAATATGTAGTATTGTTTATAGAACATTTCTCTGAAGATTTTTGACAAGGATACATTGGAATGATTCAAAGTAGAGACAGTTGATGCTAGGATAATTGCAAAAAAAAATCCTTTGCCATATTTTAATAATGTTTTCTCAGGCTTTATGAAAACTAAACACAAATTGAAAACATTAGGTGAAATAAATTTTTATTTTTAACATAACATCAATTATTCAGAGAGTGTAAGAGGTGGGGCAGAGAAAGTGTTGTAAAACATCACTCATATCAATTTGACAAGTTAAAAAATTAAGACAATTACTAAATACATGTTAGAGTCAATATGACATTAGTAATGAATTATTAGAAGAGGTAACCATTTATCTTTTCCTTTTAAAATATGACACATCACGCTTGAAAGGGTTAGAAATATTTTATTTGATTAAAACAGATGACAATTTATAATGATATTTTTAAAGTATTATCTTCATTGTAATCTCAATCAGATGAATGTAAACAGAATGTAAGCAATGTAATTGCTTACATTATAATCTTTCTCTAAATTCTACATACAGTAAAGTATGCCACATTTTACTTTTTATCAAATTGTTTTCAAAATAAGCATAAAACAAATTGAAACATCATATGGACAAAGTTTTCAGAGAAAACATAGTGCCGTACCCAGAAGTATTTTTTTAGAAGTATTTTCTGATGTCATATACACAGGAAGATATTTGATCATTCTTCGTAGTGTCTGTATGAGGTATTAAGATAATCAACTTCATATCCCTACTTTACACTTGAAAAAAATAAATGTAGTCCATTTAGTAAACTTTATAAAGTCAAGTTATCACTGGTAATAGAATACATTGCTTTATTTGTATCTTACACAGTCCAGTGCCCAACAACGTAGAAAGAATTAAGAGCTTACTTATTGAACATTAATCATTCAATGATATAATATTCTGTTCTTGAAATGTAAAACAGTTATTGTGTTTGCTTTCTGTTCCTTTACCTGTTAAATTCAACAGGTAGGAGAGCAATTCAACAATAACCTCTGCTCACTGTCCCGCTTATAAGTTTATCCAGCTACATGAAGAGGGTTTGTAAATTGGTAGTATCTAGTTAGACCTGAAATTAATTCCAGGATGCCCCCTACAAAAGAAGTGTCATTACTCTGCTTCATTGTGCTGTTGGTTTTTGCGATGTGAATTGTTTCTGCCAGTGGCTTTTGTGATGTGAATTGTTTCTGCCAGTATCTGGCTGAGATCAACTTCTTTCACAAAACTTATTAAAATCCATTTATTAACAATGAATGTATGACATGTTCTAGGTTAAGGATTTTTAGCAAAACTAGTAGGTGTTAAAAATCATAGTTGGTTGCAGTCATTGAAAATAATTCACCTGGGTAATACAGGATCTGGCAAGGTCAGACCTTGGTGAATAGTTATAATGCCAGAAAAGATAACTCAAATCATTTCTTGAGTTACTTTGTCATAAGATTTTGCAACTGTAAACATTATAAAAGATCACAGAAAAATGACCTTAAGAGTTGATAGCAGAACTCTGTAAAGAACATGAGTATTTCTATTACTAGAAAGATGACAAAATTATAACTGTCATTTCCAGTGAGGAATTGTCAAGTGAGTTAAAAATTGTCTATTTCATGGGCACTGATGACCAATTGCCTTAAAAAGAGTTAAAGCATGAAAGCATTCACAGTTTAAAATGTGTTCCTGAGTGTTTAGTGGCTCTCATATTTTTCTATTTTGAAAAAGAGAGCCCTTAATTTCGTAGAAAGAATGTGAACACTTCCATGACATGAAAATACTTTTGCATTTGTCATCCACGTTTCGTGATTGATCTGAAACTTCACATAGGTGACATTTTCAACAGGGCACAGTCTGTAGAAAACTAAAAATCTACATGCCGTTTGCTTCTATTTAAAACAAGTGGTGCAGCAGACGTGCCTGCCTGATGGAGCGAATGTCTTAATTACACCTGGAGTGAATGTCTTAACTGAATTGTCCTGTTTCTGCCTGAGCAAATGTCTTAACTGTAGCTCAAGACAAATCTCAGAGGTAATATGTATCAAGCATTTATGCTCCATCTTAGTGAGTCTAAAGTTCAAATATATTCTGAGCATAAGAGTATCACAGGGAACATACAGCACTCTTTGCTGTAACTCCTGGCCAGTTATACAGAATTACCATGACTAAAAGAGAAATAGACACAAATAGAATGAAACTATACAGAATCCACTTACTGAGTAAATTGAATTCAGATCTCACATGATACATGAGTCTTTTACATAAACTCCTGTACCCTTTAAACTGAGAGTGCAGCCTATGTTACTGTTTTAAAAAAAACAAATATCTAACCAAAGCGAGGAATTTTATTTTGTTAATGTGTCAATCATGTTTCAAAAAACCAGTATTAAGTAAACTTTAATTTGTGTACAACTTTACAGTGCATGGAAATAGAAAAATGCAAGCAGTTCCTTCTCACAGCAATGAACACTAATGACGGATTGTTATATATCAGACCCTTCCACACATTTGCTTATTGTTCTGTCCCATTGCCCACCCATTGTTTCTATGCCAGGCATAAGAGTAAAATGTCTTCACAGAGATTGTCAGGATGGCATGCCTTCAACTGCCTGGACCACTGTGGGCTTTCCAGAAAATTTCATTTTCCCAATTGTAAAGCATTTGTAAGGGTCATAGGTATGTGTTGTCTATTGTCCCTGCTGCTTCTGTCCTGAAGAACTGGATTTTCCAGAATTCTCTCCAGGGCGTTGTGCAGGAGTGACAGGAAACTGAAATCCATAGCCATTGTACCCATCCAAATAGACACACTGGAAGAAACTGATGGGAGCTAAGGAAGAAGACATAATGGATGTTAAAGCATGCAAATATGACCAGGAGTGGGGGTACAGCTGAGTGAGGCAGGATAGTAACAGCTATTGGCAAGTTACTGGATTTTTCTGAGTCTTGAATTCTTCTTGCATATGAGCAAGACATTGCAAACTTCACAAATGTGAAAATTAGCTTCCATGTAGGTAGAGTGCTTAGAATCCTTCCTGGAATACTGTAAGACCTTCATAAATGATAATACAAGTGTCCTCTTGGAGAATACCTGAGTGCTTAGTGTATAGAATCTATGAGTGTACATGGCCAGTACATAGGAATACATTTCAGAACATGATCTTGTCATATGGAAGGTAACAGCTGTGTGTGTGTGTGTGTGTGTGTGTGTGTGTGTATTTTATGTCTGAGAGTTACTGCCATGGTGTGAGCAGCTCTCTTCCACCCAGACCCTTGTTGCATGCCATTTCTGTGTTTAAGTTTGGCAGGCATGGACTGAAATTTGTGTGATGTAAGTGAAATAAACCTTTCCTCCTCTAACTTGGATGCTGGGTATTTGTTAAAATGACCAGAAAGTGGCTAAGACAAGTGACTGCCTTCCTGCTGACTCTTATCTAATGTAAGCACTATTGTAGTGCATTTATTTAATGCATATTGAGTAAGTCACTAATGAAAATATTATTATGGATGCACATTTTACAGCTTACATAGAGGCTCAAAGATATGAGGCTTTAGAATGACCTTATAACAACATTAGAGCTGGGGATATAGTTCAATGGCACAGTGCCTGCCCAGTCCTGAATACAAGGTCCTCAGTTCCATTCCCAGTAACAAAATAAATAAATAAATAAATAAGCACTAAAATAGAAAATATGGTTTAGATGTAATAAATCCCCTAAAGAAACTTCAAGTATTTGGTACGTTTTTACTAAAAGTACTTATGTTATATTTTTACATTTTTAATTAAAATTTCCATTTTGAGATAATTATAAAAATAATTGTAAGAAATTGTGCATAGATAGGCTTATGCACTTTCACCTGGACTCCTTTAACAAAACTTGTTATAAAACAATAGCACAATATCCCAATCAGGAAATTAGCACTGAAGTTGTCTACCTACCTCTATTGAATTATATTTCAATATTTATTTATAAAGTAGTAAATTTTGAGTGTTTATGCACCATCTCTGCAGATTAAAACTAGTAGGCAACATTGGTGGAAGTGTTGTTGTACAAATCGGAAACATGCCCAAGTTGATTTATAATTTTCTTTCTTATGGATTTGCAATAATACTTAAAATGATCATTAGACTGTTTGTATATTTCTTTATGTTTCTCACAATCTGAAACTATTAGACTTATAATGAGTATCTTTTACCTGGCAGAGTACTCTCAGCATATGAATCAATACTTGAAACACAATAGGCACTCCATAATTTTTCCAACAAATAAACCATTAATGCAAAATGGGAAACCTTTGCTACTATCAAGGGCCTTTTTCAAATTTCCTGTACATTATATAAAAAGCAATACTAAAGTCACAGACATCATTTCCTCAGAAAAATGTCTAGTTCTATATTTCAAAAACATGATGTGAGCGAGGCTTCAGTTATATCCATTTTAAAAATTGCTTCCTCTAATCTGTCCAGGGATGACTATTTAATGCATATGTGCATCTGAAATTTATCACTTTACCACCTGAACAGAAAAGTATAATTTGAACATCTTGGGATAATGAGAATCTCGAACACTGAATATTATAACTTCATATGAATATTGATTGCATTCTAAAATTAAGGATTCAGAAGACTGAATATTAAGAACCTGCCACATAGTTAAAAAATGAAAAAGAACTTTGAATCTTAGAAGCAACTTTTCAAACATTTGAATTGTTAACGCCTTTTTTTCACATTTTTCTACTTGATATAGAAAAATACACATTACTTCACCTAATGTGCATGCAGAATAGGGTAATGCACATTGAAGCAAGACTGAGCTAGGGCACTGGGGGTCAGAGTTGTGTAGAAATGGCTCCCGATAAACGCCACTTTAATAAATGCCACCACACCTAATTCTTCCAACTCTGTTTCTTGCCTGATACAAAAATGACAAATTTTTCCTTGAAATATAGGTGGCTCACTTTAATGTTACTCTCATGTCTGTGCTGAAACCCTTTTTCTTTCTAATCCTGGACTACCTGAGAGGATTGAAAGTTTAAATCTGTACAAACCATCTTTGGTAAAGAGGGATTTAATGGTTTTGATCCAATTGTCAACTTACTTTTTTGTCTCTTTGGGGCAGACACATCTTCAGTTTCTTCTGTTGAACACAAAAATATGAAAGTGAGTGTTTCTGGATAGTTTGCAAACATTACGTGGTCCTAAGAATGGTTCCACAAGACCACAGCAAGGAGGAGACATGAGTTAGTCACCCTCTAGGTTTGCATTCAAGTTCTCAGTCTTTCAGCATGAAAATTAACAGGCAACAAACAGTGAGAGCAGGACTAAAGCTGATAGAAGAGGAAACAATGTTCTCCCAGCACTTGTTCCAAAAGGACAACTGGCCCTCAGGTGTTGGATACTGTCAGATGAGGACCAGTTCCCACCTCCATTTCTTGAGAAGAGGTCATAGTTGTCAAGTTGCAATGCTGTGAGGCTGAATCTGATTGCAAGCACTTTTGTCTCCATAACTAGTAGTCAGTTTACTATGTTGGGCGTTTCATACTCTTCTTTGTCAGCCACTCGGAAATGCATCATCAGAGTAAGTACTCTTTTCTTCTGTGATATGCAAACTCAGAGTCTTCCTCTCTAACTGTATTTTATTTACGTTGTTTCTACCCTCCCACCCCTGCAGCTGTTTCTGGTCCCCACTGAACACTCCTCCACTGTGTTACATGATTGACATTCTGGCCTCCACAAATTCAGTATCTGTGGGCCTTGTCTTTCTGACTAGGGGACTTTACTTGATAAGATGATCCCACTTCCATTCGCGTTGCTGCAAATGGCAGGAGTGTGTTCCCTTTGTGACTGTGTGACATTCCACTGGGCGTGTGCACCGCACTTTCTTTATCCATCCAGCCTGGGGTGTCTAGGTTGATTCTATATCTTAGCTGCTGTCTGTGAAAACTGCTGCAACAATTATGGCAGTGCAAGTATGGCTCTGCTACAGTGCTCCAGCAGGGGTATTGATCTATCCCACAGGAGTTGTATTCATCAGTAGCTAAGAATCTATACAACTATGGTTATACTAACGTACATTCCTTTAAAAGACACAGAGTTGTCTAGAAGAGTATCTTAGTACATGTGCAAATGTAGATTGTATTTTATGAGACTTATACACGCATTCATTCCTGTGTAACTTTTCTTAGTGCACAATTTTTTACAATGTCAGGTAAGCTTGTACAGTGCCTCAGAACTTATATCTAATGGCAAGAACAATTCTTCCGGAAACGATTATTATTTATGAATGTGTTGGAAGTAGAACCGAAGCACTGTTTCACACTGATCTCAAACTAGGAAGCTAAAACCCCATAAAAACAAGATTTAAAAAAATCCTCTAAGTTCAGTTCAAACACTCACAGTACAGACGGAGGCATATTCCTGGAGGTAGCAAGTTTTTCTGAGTGTTTGTCCTCTATTTTGGAAGTTTAGTGTCTTTTCTTCTTTTCCTTGGTCTTCCTTCCTCCCTTCTTTCTTTCCTATCTCCCTCCCTCCATTTCCTTCCTTCCTCCCTCCATTCCTTTCTTCTCTTTTTCTTTAACTATAGTGCTGCAGTATATGTGACTTATCTTTTTTCTTAAGTTTTCTTAAAAACTGATCTTTGGTGAAATGATAGTATTATATGCTTGGATGCAGTAGTAATTTTTGATCATTGATGAAGTGATGATTTTGAAGGAATGGTCACGCAGATTAGTTAGTAAATGCATATGATAATATTAGTAAATGAGTTAATGCCTAACTGGCTTATTTAATGTCAGAAGAAATATATTTTCTAAATAATATAAGAAAGTTTTATTTAAAAAAATGAGTCTAACCATGTAAACTCTGGTTTAAAAAGCTGCAGACTACATTAAGAGTATTAGAACAAAACAAGACAGACTAAAGCATCAAACAGCCTTGAGCAGAAACATGAAACAGAGGCAAGGATCACAAACTTACCTTTAGCTCTCGTCGAAGCTGGCATATCTTTAAACTCTTCTAGGATGCAGAAAAAAAGACCCATAAAATCACACTCTGATTTTTCAGTTTTCTCAGAGAGAGCACATTGTACTTAAGGCTTTGGAGAGTCAAAAGAGCTCTTGGTCTACAGGCTGAGCAGCCAGCTTCCCATAAGAGCGTCTCACGAAAGGGTCCTTCTCCAACTCTGAAAGGGGTTGGGCAGCGCTGCTATGGCACCACGGTGCTGGTGACATGCTGGGGACACTGCTCTGGCAGGAGAGAGGGGCTGCCCTGAGCCCTCCCCGCAATCCCGTTACACGTCTCTCCCCTCTGACTTAAGAACTCTTCCAAAAGTCATAGCTGCACTTGCGATTTGGGAAACTTGACGTAAATGGATTCATACACAGGCTGCATCATGAAATGCAACCTACCCATAATATTTATTAGCAGATCGATGGGGAATGTTAGTCTTTTTGGCAATTCTAAGAGTCCAAGAAAAAAGCACCAATATACATGGGTCAATTAATCTTTGACAAAAGTGTCATAAATGGACACTGGGAACACTATAGATGGTTTTGGGAGAACTGGGATTCTACACAAAAAATAATTAAATTGAAACGTTATCTTCTATCTTACACAAAAATCAATTAAAAAGGGATTACATACTTAAACATGAGACTCCAAGCTGTAAAAATTTTAAAAGGAAATCTAGGAAAAAAGCTCTTTGACTGTGACCATGGCCGTGACTCCATGGGTGTAACATGGAAAATACAACAAAAGGAAAGTGGTGTACGTGGACTACGGTGGTTTCTAAGCAGTGAAAGGAAACCATCAATAAAATCAACAGGAAACTTCTAAAATGGGAGGAAATATTTGCAAATCACATACTGACATAAGACAAATACTTTAAGTATGTAAGAAACTCATACACCTTAATCACTTGAAAAAATAACTCACTTTAAAAAAAAGTTCAAGATAAACCACACAATTGGTCAATAGGCACATAAAATATATTCACTGAACATCACCAATAATCATGGAAATGGAATTAAAGCCACAATAAGGCATCCTATTGATCTGATAGCCAGTGTCAAAAAGTCAAATAATAATGTGTTGGGAAACATTTGGACACAAGGGAGCTCCCTGTGCTGCTGATGGGAAAGTAAATTGGTACAGTGATTATGAGGAGAAGAGTGGAGGATTCTAAAAAGCTTAAAAATATAAATGCCACATGATCTAGCCGTTCTGTTGTAGATATCTACCTGTCTCTTCATGTATAAACCTTTTATATTATGTACTTGAAATTTTCTTAGACACACACAGACACACACACACACATACACACACAGAGTTATCCAAATGTCAACTTTATACCATGATGGATTTGTTAATTATTTTGACTTTGATAATCAGTCTATAAGGTGCATATAAACCTAAATATTGATTGCACATTTTAAATCTATATAAATTTATACTGAAGCTCAAATATATAAGAATAACTCCAGCTGTATCATGGAAATCATTTAATTTTTTATACAGTAAGTGACAGGCACTTACTGGAATAAGATGGAAGTAATCCTAAGTCAGAGGTAATGCTAATGAAATATAATTGAGGACTCTTCTAATTATATTGCAAAATTTACTACTTGTAATTATCTAAATGAAGTCCAGTTTTGGATTATTTGTTTATATTTTGCATACTACCTATTCAGTAATAAATAAAAATGTTGGAAAATAAGTAATTATACAGATTTTCTTTAATAGGAAAGAAATGTGACTTTTATGCAAAATG
Organism: Dolichotis patagonum; assembly: GCA_004027295.1. Taxonomy (NCBI): domain Eukaryota; kingdom Metazoa; phylum Chordata; class Mammalia; order Rodentia; family Caviidae; genus Dolichotis; species Dolichotis patagonum. The sequence goes on from PVJX010010226.1 coordinate 48,285, forward strand.
CTATTATGTAAAAGAATAAAATAGGGAAGAAAATTTCTAGGATTTAACAGCATATAATTAAAGTTTTGGTCTGTTTTAACAAATGTTTACAAGGTCTAATTGAAAATATGGTCAATGTATAAATTTTAAAAATGCATTATAGTGCAAGATAAAGTGTCAATAATTCGTCTCAAAAATTTTCCTTTCGCTTCAAACACCCTGACCACACTCTGAAGCCAATTCCCCAAGTCCTCTTCCATTCTGTCATGGCTGCTTTCATGACCAGAATCTCTTCAAAAGCACTCCCTTCCATGGTCATTCTGACTTGGGGCCAGGGTAGGAGTCACACGTGCCAGACCCCGTGAATAAGGTGGCCGAGGTCACACTGTGAAGGTTTTACCGGCCTTCCTTTCCATTGGATGGCACTGGGCAGCGGCTTTAACCGCATTTTTGATCAAACCTTGTACAGGCGATCATACAAGCTGACCCGCAGGACTGCTTCTGAACGCGGTGGCAGGGTGATGAGGGGTGTTTGAAACGAGGGATGTTTTGAGGAGGATTAATGGTAATGTGTTTTTACTGTAATTTTTAAACTTTATTCACGGTATATTTTGACACACCTCAAAGATAGTTAATAAAATACTGCAAAAATGAAGGAAAGATACACGTAGTTATACGATATTTTCAAATATCATAGCACTGGAGCTCTATTTTTAAACTTCAGAGTGTCTCATGGAAAATACTTCTATTTCTTTCGGGAAGAGTCTTCTCACTTCTGTGGAAGAGGGTGCCAAATTAAACAGATCAGGTCCTTTCCCAGAGGAACACACCTTTCATTTTTGCGGACTGTAGCACACCTAACACTAAAACACTTTTTTCTTTAGATTCACTTATTTCCCCTGGAGAAATAAATATGAGAATGAAGACTCTCATGTCTCCCAATTTTCTGCGCTGAGCAGGAGGCCGCCGGCTGTTGCAAGAGCCCTGTGTGCGCGGCCTGGGGACGCCAGGGCGGTGTCTGAGGAGGAGGAGGAGGGGGCTGGGTGAGCAACTGCACAGCTGCGCGGCGACGCGAGTGTACTGAGCAAGAGTAATGCGCCTCAGCTGTCACCATCCCGAACTCGGAAAGGGAAGACAGCGTTTATAGTCCATTCACACTTGCGACTTGCACAGCGATGGGGCAGTGGTTCTCACCAAACGAATACCAGACTCAGATGAGATGTAACCATGACCGAGAAGGGAAGGCCTAAGGCTCTGATGGAACTTAAAAAAATGATTTGGCGTTGGGGAGAGACTACTGGCAAACCACCGAGGGAGAAAGCCAAGTTCAGAAAGCACCTTAAAGTCATGTAACAGAAGGATAGGATGCCACGTTTAAGGTGAAGGCGACAACATGAAGAACATCAAAGACAGCGAAGGACAGAGAATACACAGGAAGTGCAGGGGCCATGGCAGAAAGGTTGCACAAGATGATCACACGGAGGTCTTATATGTCAGGATGAAGAGTCTGAACTGTATTTCATGTTCATTGAAAGTTGTTCAGGAAAGAAATAATAATTTACTGTATTTGGGAAAAATAAATTTGACTGGGACACAAGAGCAAATTGCTGAAACATAAGAGAATGTGCACACAATCAGCACACCACGCTGGTCGTGCCACCGCTTGAGGATAAATATCTAAAAGCAACTGTTTCTGACTCCAGAATCCATGTATCACATTGCCCCACACCTAGCTGCTGGTGGGCCCTGACAGTCCTGATACGTGGGGCTGTGCGTTTGTGTGGAGCAGAGACGGAGGAAGAAGGCGTCTGCCCAGCCTTCGAGAACAGATCACACACAGCTTGTGCCTCTCTGCGTCCAGCCGTCTGCTGTCCTCCGATGGACAGTTCTAGAAGAGCCTGCTGTCTTTGAAAATGATAATAACACTCCAGAGATGAGGGTCTTACCTGCTGGGTTTGCCTAACTATTAGAAGTGATTGGCTATTATAGCTCATATTGTGAAGACAAACACACCATCTGGACTTTGAAACTGTAAGCTCCATCCCTTAGTCACGTAGAAACTTAGATTGCAAAGGAATTCCAGGTAGCAGAAAGTCCCTCTTCTTTTCTAAAGCAGACACTTCCACCGTTGCATAGTGAGTGAGAAGTGAGTGACAGGCCTGGTCCAGGTGGCCACTATTTCAGTGTGTGCAACATGCTGCCTTCAAGGACTGGCTTTTATTTCTGCCACCGCTTCTGATTTATTGAATCAGGGAATGCAGATGTAAGGATGTTTCAACAGATGTTAGTGAAACCGACAACATGATCATAATGGAGCGGTCTGGGCTTGGTGCTTTTTTTCTGTTGTGTCTTCTTAACTGAAGAAGTGCCACCTTTATTCCATTCTACAATCTGGTTTGTCTGAAATTAAATACTGCTTCAATACTTAGGAAAAATGTTATTCTGAAATCGAGTGTAATAATGCAGAAAGTTAGAAATTTTTTCTGTCCTTTGCTGTGAAGTTTTTATCGATCTCCAGCTCTGATCTGCAGCCATTGGCCAAAAAGAGCTTTAACGAGGTTGAGGCTGAGGTTTTGGAAAATATCTGTCAGTAAAACTGAAAAGGAAGGAGAGAAACCATACAAGGCTGTGTTGAGCACACACTTCAGTGATTCTGAGCATGTGCAGGAAAAGCCAGCGGGACCTGAGTTAGGGTCAGAGGACAGCAATGGTGATTGGTCAGAGGAGAATCTGAAGTGTCCTATCTGGATGACTGGGTGGAAATTAGGTAGCAATAGGAACATTTCTTTGGTAATTGAAAGACGTGGTAACACAAGCGAACAGGAAGAAGCCTCAGGGAGGTCTGTGGGAAACTCTGGCTGGTCACTCACTGATGAAGCTGGAAGGTGAACACCTGAATGGGAGCTAAACAAACAGAGGAGGCTTCAGAATAATTTTTGGTTCTTATCTACAAATACCTAGACAGCAAGTGGGACAGTTCCATGGCTGAAGACTGTATAAGAGAAAGAAAGAGAGCCGAGATGGAAGACTTGGTCTCTGGGGAAAAGTAGCAGAAAGTCACTGTTAAGGAAACACATTCAGACTGAAACATAAGAAGTCTGATATTATAGAAGCCAGGGGAGAAAAAAATTTCAACAAGGGTGCTGACGCTGCAGTTAGCATGGGTTAGAGGTCCCCAGGCGTGATGTGCTCTGCCTGCCCTGTGGGGCTGGCTGAGGAAAGTGTGGAGCCTGGGGATTCGGGAGAGTGCGTGCAGGGCATTTCCACGGCAGAGGGAGGAGGCCCCAGAGGGAGAAGGGAAGTAGTGTGACTGAGGGAGCAAGGGTGAGGAGAGGCAAGGCAGGCTGGACTCGGAAGAGGCTGGAAGGATCTACCCCAGCAGAAGCTCCGGTTCCCCCGTCTGGGAACCAGACACTGGAGGTTTGTAGAATGGGAGCGACTGAAAAGAGAGTGCAATTTAGAAAGAAGGCAGAATTTTAAAGGCTTCATAGCGATAGCATCAACTGTTAACTCTATCATTTTTAGAAATAAAATCTTCCTGTGTAGTGTCCAGACGGTACTGCATACGCATAGCAAACATGATAAATAAATAAAACTGCCTAAATTATGCATGCATTGTAGCAACACAATTACTGCAGATTTATCTCTAGTACTAACGCATTGTGACTTGTGCAGTTTCAAGAGTAAAGCACTGGCAAACAGCCGGGAGCCTTCGGCACAGGAGGAATGTGGCATGGAGTTTGCTTTCCTCCTCACTCCTATCACTGAATGGAATTCGGTGCATCTCGGTGTGCTGAAGAGATACCCAAAATGCTGAGTTATTTTCTCAACTGACTTGCTGAACTATGCACTAAGAGTTTCACAGACTATCACATCCTTTGACTTTAAATTTTCCCAAGAAATCCCGTGGATCCACAGCAGTTAAAACCAGGTGTCCACACTCATTTCTTTTAGGCCTTGGGTGTGAGAAGCTCCTTCTGCTTATGCTGTCATTTAAAATGATGCTGGGTTATAAAAAGAATTAACTGATCCACGGAACAATAGCCACAGGATCCTCAAAACTGGCTGCAGGGAATGACACAGTGTGCGGAAGCTGCTCACCTTTGGGTTTTGCTGCTGGAACAGTCAAGGGTGCTCTATGAGTGTGTGCAGTGCTTTCAGGGTCTCTGCCCTCTCAACCTCAGGAAAGAACATGCCTGGCTGGGGGGAGGATGTCAGGATAGCTTAATGTCACCTGTATTCAATCGGGGTCACATGGGCGGCTGGGACCCAAAGTCTAGCAATGAGCAGTAACAACCATTTTGCCGAATGTGCGCTGCATACAGAATTTCTCTGGGGTCCAGAACGGGAGAGAGCAGAGTGGGGTGCAGCACCCACTGCGTATTCAGAAGGCATCGGAAGAGAGCAACTGCTCCAGTGGCTCCCTCTCCCCGCCTCCTGGAACTGCCTCCATGAATTTAATTTAACCACTTTTACTTTAAAAACTGAGATGGTTTTCAACCTAACCAAAAATGAGTAAGATGATCTCTCATATCATTACTTCATTTCATCATTTCATGTATTTTGACACAGAACTAATTGAGTGAAGTCTGTACCTAACTAGGGGTGGGATGCATGGTCACTCATGGTCGCCACCATCTTCCTCCTCCTTCTCCCCCTCCCAGACTCTCCTTCACAATCACTTAATATGCACCATCGTCACCCATGCACCCTTCCCTTTTGGCTGATTTCATCATCTTAAAATATCTAGGTAGTAAATATTGTTATCATAATTCAAAATTTAAAAATAAGAGCACAGAAATCCTAGGTAGTTTCTCCAAGTTCACAGAGCTTTTAAGTTTTGCTTGAAACCAAGTATTTCTGAAGTTAATTTTGCGGGTATCAGCTATTACCCTGTGAAATCATTTCAACTCCTATCCTGAGTTTATTGCTAATTTGTTTCTGGCAAAAACTGCATTAGATTAGTGTTCATCACTGTTCCAGTCCAACAAATGACTCCCAAAAGAAGTCAGTCACTTTCCAGAACAATCACTTGCAAGCCATATGTGTGCATGTACCAGTTATATGCGCACATGCACGTACAGCCTGAAATAAGCTTTACTTTATGCTTCAAAAAAGATCCATTTCTTTCTCATAGTAACTTCAGTCTAAAACTGATCAGAAGAGGTGAAGAAAGTGACTACATAGCAGGCAAGGGAAGAATCCAACAGGAAAAGAAAACACCTGTAAACCTATATCCACCAAGTACTAGATCTATCTTCATAAAACAAACACACAGCTGGAGAAGAAAGATCAAATGCAATCATAATGAATGACTTCAATATGTTGCTTTGACAAACAGACTGATCAATTACACAAACAACCAACAGAAATATCACAGCTGAGCCACGCCTTTGAACAAGTGGGCTTAGTGGATACCTACAGTCTCTTACCCTTGCACAACACAATAGACTCTCTTCTTGGCAGCTCATGGGACTTTCTCATAAACAGACCACTTGCTAGTCCACAGGCTTGCTTAAAGTAAATACAGAATCATCCCATGTTTATTGTCGATCATTGTGCAATGAAAGTAGCAATCAACCAGGGAAGAGAGCACAGAAAGTTTATGAACACCTGGAAGTTTACTAACATGCTCCTTAACACCAAGTGACTCACAGTAGAAATCAAGGAGGGAATTAACCAATGTCTGGAATCAAGTGATCCTGCAAGTACTGCTCCCCAGAAACTGCGGACAAGGTGAAAACAATCATGTCAGTGTCATGCTAGGCAGACACAGCAAGCTCAGTAATAGCCCTCAAGATACTCGAAAATCAGCAATGGTCCAAATTAAAAATGAATTCAAGGAGGAAAATCATAGCAATAAGAGCAGAAATTGATGAAATTGAGAAAAAGTACAAAGAATCAATGAAGCGAAGAGCTGATTCTTTGACAGAATAAAAATATGCAAAACCATAGCCAAACTTATCAAAAGAAAGAGAAAAATATATCATTGAAATTAGAAACAAAAAGGCAAAATCACAGTGGAAGCCATCAAAATATAGAAGAGAGTAAGTACTGTTGAAAACCATAGTCTAAGAAATTTTAAAATCCTGATAAAACAGGTAGATTTCCAGACACATATGAATTATCAAAACTAAACCAAGAAAGTATAAAAATTCTGATCAATCCAATAACCAGCAATGAAACTGAGGCAGTAATAAAGAAACAGCCTAATGCCTGTTAGTAAATGAATAGATAAAGAATATGGGGCATTTTTATACAATAACACTACTCTGTAGTGAAGAAGGAAAAACCTAATTCTTTTATAGGAAAATTGATGCACCTCAACACCATGAATGTTAAGTGAAGTAAATCAGACACAAAAGCCTAAATATTATATGGTTTCTCTTATATGAAAAACTCAATATATAAATAACATGTGAAGTAAAACAGAAATTAGGTAAAAAGAGAAACAAGTTATCATTATTTAGTGGGGACCATGTAACTAAAAGTGCACCTTAGTTTACTGTATTCTACTTATATTTTATATAGTTTTGTCCTGCAGTAATCTGAACATATCAAAATTAATCCTATATGGTCCTGTAAAATAAATAAATGAATCTGATGCTGGTAAAATAAAAGAAGTGAGGAAGGGAGAAAGAATTGAGATACACTATGTATGTATGCCAATTTTCTACAATGAAGGTAATTATTATGGACTGAAAACGTGTATTAATAAAAATTTTTAAAAAGAAAAGAGTAAAAAAATAAAGTACCAAGTAAGAAAGACCCAGGGCCTGAAAGAATCCTGCTGAATTCTACAAGACATGTGACAAGTTATAATACCACTGCTCAGTGGGACTGAAAGAAAAGCAGTGATTCCAAAACTCTCTCTGGATGCTGGTATCACTCTGATCTCCAAACCAAACACCCAACGAGAAAAGAAAAGTTCAGGCCCTTTTTCTACATGAACATAGATAGACACCAAACTCTGAAAATGGAAACTGAAGAGGACATTAGACAATAGGAAGATGTCCCCTGTCCTTGGATAGGCAGAAATGATATTGTCAAAACAGTCAATACTTCTAAACCTGACATAGAGATTTGTCTCAATCTCAATTAAAACACCCCCAGCAGTCCTCACAGAAATAAGAAGAAAATCTTAAAATTCATTTGGAACTAGAAGGGATCCAGGGCAGCAAAAGCGAAGCAGGAGGCATCACAACATCTGACCTCAAGCTGCATTACAAGGCTGTAGTGATATGAAAATGGCATATGAGCAGAAAAAGAGACAGGTGGTTCAATGAAACCGAACAGAGGATGTAGAAAAAACTTCAGACACATTCAGCCATTTGGCCCCTTTAAGGGGCCAAAATGTTATACTAGAGGAAAGATAGCATCTTTTGAAAATGGTGCTAGGAAAACTGGCCATTCACATGCAGAAGACTGAACTCAGACCCATATCTCCCAGCATGCACAAAACTAAAATTCAATGGATCAAAAATCTAAATATCAAAAAGCAAACAACGTACTGAAAGATAAAGTGTTGAAGTCATAGGTGTAGGTAAGGGCTTCCTGACTGGAACTCCAGTTAGATAAGAAATAGGAGCAAGAACCAACAAGTGGGATTACATCCAATGAAAAAGCTTCTGAAAAACAAAGGAAACAATCAACAGAGTGAAAAGACAATCGACAGGCTTGGAAACAATTTTACTGGGTATTCCTCAGACAGAGGGTTAATATCTAGACTATATTAGGTACTCAAAAAAATTAGACCCCCTCAAAATAAAAGAGCTAATAAAAAAAGTGAAATGGATACTTCTTTTAAAAAAAGTACAAATGGCTAATAACATATTAAAAAAAAACTAAGATTTCATTTTATGCCAGGAAGAATGGTCGTCACCAAGAAATCAAGTAATAGCAAATGCCATTGAGGCTCAGGGGAAAAAGGAAGCCTTCCTCTCTGTTGGTGAAAATGGAGACCAACATAAGGGAAATTTCTCAAAAATTAAAAAGGTGGAAATTTCACCTGACCCAGCTATTCCCTTACTGGGTATTTTCCCCAAGAGCCGAAGACATCCTGGCAGAGCGATGCAGGCTCCCCAGCGTTCAGAGCGGAACAACCCCCAGTGGATAATCTTAGAAGCAGCCTGCATGCTCATCAGCAGACGAGTGGTGTCGGCATACAATGGAATAGTTCTCAGCTGCGAAGAAGGGTAAATCTGAGAAGCTGGTAGGAGCACGGACACACATTGAAAATGTAGTGTTAAGTGAGATAAATGAAACACATAAATTTAAGCATCATGGGCTTTCTCTCATTTGTTTCCAAGGTACAATTAAGAGCAAGATAAAAGATTGATAAAAGGAGCCATGGAGAGGGCAGTTATTGTTTTCTTGATTTTCCCACAGGAATGGGACCAAGAGATTGAGGGTGAGGAGATGGAAAAGTAAAAAGATTTAAGATGCATCATCTACACACACCGAGGGCCCACAAATAAGGGGGAGCGCCAGAGGTTGGAAACATGAACTACAGTAAAATCCAACAACACGGGCTGGAGAACTAAGACACTGATGTGTGTAAAGCCCCCAGCCCCCAAGGCAGGCATGAGCACTGTGTCCCGGGAACAGCTGGCAACAAGAGGCACCTTTTCCTCTTTCTGATTTTCAGTGTCTAATCACTCTCCCAAATTGCCGCAGTATGAAAGTCTGCAGTATGTTTTAAATGCTGTTTTCCCTTTCTCATTCTATTTGGTGGCCTCTACTACCTTGGCATGCATTTATCTCATTTCCATGACTTCAGTGGTAACCTTGAAATTTTAATATCCATTCTTCCCAAAGTACAAACTCCCTATAAAATAACCCCTCCTAAACAAAATTCTTGACAGTCATAGGGAACTTGTTTTTTTTTTTTTTTCCACAAAATTTTTAACAGGCAAGTGAAAGATTGAATAGTCACTGAGTTCCTGCAATTCCATTTTCTCCTTGGGAAACATTTTGATTTAATTTGAGAAAAATGTATTCAATACACAGTTGGCAGAAATACCACAGTTCAAGTTCATTCAGGAGAGTTCTGCAACTCAATTAGACCATTCCATTTGCTCGTGCAGTGCCCGAAATGTGACTGGCATATACTGTAGAGGGACAGAATCGATTCACGTCTCTAACAGCTAGAATGGTGCCATATCACTGATTCTGCACACTATGAAGTCAGTAACTTCATTAGTCTGAGATAACGTAAATTAAGTTTAGGGATGATTAACTCTTAGGTGACTTTTTGTTTGTTTGGGTTGGACCACATTAGAGAAGAGCATTAATTTGTCTACAAGTGAGACTAAAGATATTTTCAATATAGAACAAGATGTACTCTTTTTGTGTTTAAGAATTTAAAACAAGAATCTCTTTTGGACAGTCAGTTACATTTTGTAATCCATTGGTTCATTAATAATAATGTTGTTATTTGAAACACATAAATGTTTATTTAATGAGAAAATTATATACCTTCTAGGAAATTTTAACTTCTGAAATTACTGAAATATTTCAGTGCAGGAATATATAATAAGCAAACAATAGTTTACTACTTTATTAATGACAAATAGTATGTTTCTATCCTGGTTATTGACTTTTTTAATGAAATTTTTCTTAGATGCTCATTTCAGTTTGCTTGTCAGGACTAACAGACCAAAAATATAAGTTCAGAAAAAGAACTTTTAAATCTATAGAATCCTTATTTTTC
>PVJX010010227.1:0-58340 GCA_004027295.1 Dolichotis patagonum
ACATGAGATGTCTGATTCTCAGCCCACATGCAGGCAGGATCACAGCCGCCCCCCAGAGAGGGGAGGAGTTCCTTGTTCTCCGACACCCCGAGTCAACCGCACGGTGCAGGTCCCGAGGCGCCAGGGTCTCTCCCCCGCAGGCCCCCTAAAGTCTGCCATACTCACCTGCTATTTCTTTCTGATGAATTGACCATTCCATTTCCAAAGTTCTGAAATGGCCAACAGACCACAGAAAGAATTCTCTTTAGGCTCCTGTTTGAAACCAGCAGCTACAGCAATCTGCTGACCTTGCTTCAGGGCCACAAGGAATTTAATGTAGATTTAAATTTAAAGACAATTAACATAATCTTAATGTGACATGTACTAATTTAGGAATCATACCATTTTTTCCTGAGGGCATTAACGTAAAGAAAAATTAGAAATGATAAGCTTTAGTAAATATTCAGGTTCTTTTTTGGAGGGGGAATGAAAAGCAGTTGGGCTTTGAAGTCTATTTTGGGTAATGCCATATACTTAACCTCTTTTCCTGAAGAAAGAGCCAGAATGAATCCTTGATATCAAAGTGGTTTTACTTAACAACAACTGATATAAGTAGCCAGGTGAATTCTTGATATTTTAACCCTAGTGTGTATAGGATATAGGCTATTCTACCAAAATAGGTAGCTTGTTTGGAAGAAAGGGCAACCAAATAAATGGGTAGATTGGAAGGGGAGAAATTGTATCCTGTCAGATCCATATGCCAGCTACTTACCTGTTTGTTAGATGTTTAGTGTAAGACAGGTGTTTTTTTCTGTTTGCCCTTATGGAGTCTCCTTCCTGGTCAGGGAGAGGAATGACAGCTTGCAAATCAAATGTTGGGGGTAGCAAGAGTTATGCGGGGGTACAGAGGATGAAGCATGCTGGGCACGGGATGTGGATGCTGTGAGTCAGATATTTCAAGAACATACATTTGATTACAACAGGCCCTTGCTCATAGCCTTTAGATCAACCTCATTGCATTCATACTAACATCACTCTTCTGTATCCCGTATTCCCAACCCTGAATAGTTGGCCCATTGACAACCTCCCCATCCACCACCCAGGATGCACCCAAACATGGTCTTCAATTTTGCCACGTGTTGTTAACAAAGATTTCCAGATTAGACCATGCTATTTCATGCTTTCCATATCACTATACTGTGTGCTTCTTTCTGTGCTAGCACTCTGGACACTGTGTTATATATAGAAACTTGGACTGCCATGGGTAGACATAAATCAGTGTTCTCACTGAATTCTAATTGATTCTTCTCATTTTAGTGTGAACTGCTTGAGGACAGGGTTTGCTTTTATACTTTCTGAGGATTGAAGTCCCCTAAACATAGTATTCATTTCACACAAAGTGTTTTCTTTTTCTTTTTCTTTTTCTTTTTCTTTTTCTTTTGTAATAGTGGAGTTCAAACCTAGGGCCTAGGGCCTAGGGTGTATGTTTGGTAAGAATTCTACCACTGAGCTACACCCGTAGCCCTTACAAATGTTTGTTTAGTCAGTAGTATTTACATGTAAACATGCTAACTGAGCTGTAGGTATCACTTGAATTCGCGGTAAGGATCTATTGTAACTTTTTTTCTCCATACAAGTATTAAGCTGTAGTAGCATGAACATATTTTGTGTATATATGTATATCCCTCAAATTTCTTTTTTCTTCTGTTATAGATGTTATAGATATCATATTCTGAAGATATATCTGACTTATTGAATTCATCTAGGCACCAAGCATGGTTTCACACTGTATATCATTCACAATGAATTTATTCCTAACAACCCTAGAGATGAATATCAATATTCTCATCACAGATGACCAGAAATTGGCCAAATAGCTTTCTCAGTGACACTCATGTAACTAAGTGTCAATTTCAGACAGCCTTACTTCAATGCTTGTGCCTTGATCCACTGCACTATACTGTCTCACTTTTATCAAGCTCTAGACAAGTAAATTACACATTCCTTTCAGAAGGAGAAAAGAGGAAGCTGAAAAATGTTGACAGAGAATTTGAACTACTGAAATTTTCTGAGTTGTTTGATACAGTGCAGAGAGTGCAAAGTAGTTTAGCAATTGTGCCAAAGCTTTGAACTTAAGCCTCTAGGTACAGTAAATTAGACACATGATATTCTTGTCATCTGCTGTCTTCAATAATAATTTATTTAATCTAGTGAAGGATGGTAAATGCTCTGGAATAAATACAAGATGCTGTGGTTGCCATGGGGTGAAGTAAAAAGATATAAAACAAATAGCAAACACTTTGTAGTCTGCAAGTTTTTTGTCCACTATACGCGCGAATAGAAGAATCACAACACACATTTAAACAGCACTCTGTCATGGACTATTTCACTCATTCTTTTCCCACCCCTGGAAGAAAAGCAATATGTTTATGATCCATGTTTCACAGATGCCAAGACCCAACTTGCCCATTGCATGATCAGGAAATTTAAAAGCACCAGGGAGAGATATAAATTATATCACTCGCCCCCTTTTTCTCCGCATTGTGATTTTTATAAGTTAGCTTAATTTCAATGAATACTATCTATCTAATGTAGGCCAAATCAAATTTGGTCCAGTTTTTCATTAATTCTAAGAAAAACAAAACTAAGAAATTCCTATTATGAGAAATCATTTCTGAAATGATGGAAATGGATGAGCTGACCAGGTCCTCTTAACTTTCTGGAGGTTTTAATTGCTGCTGTTAACATCTGTTGCCCCAGCTCTTCTGGATACATTCTTGGTAACTCCTGTCTCTCATATTCCTATGAGTTAGGAATCTTGGAAGAATTAAAGTTATTGACTCCCAGAAAAGTGGGTGATGCTGTCAGTGACGTGTTAGAGACAGTGACCCCATTTCTCTAGTGACAAGATTTCATGTGTGCTATCACATTGGATCAATCATCCCCACGATATTCTAAAACTAGGTGGAGTAGAACTAATGTCCCGAGCTCATAGATGACATAGTGTGTACCCTGGTTCAGTCCTTTTCTGTTCTTTTAAAGGTTTCTGGTTGGCTTCTCCTTACATGTCTCTGTGAATTCCGGGCTGCCATAAACTCCCAAGAAAGCTTTGTTTTCGTAGACTTACTCCTTCCAACTTTTCCCCATCAGAGTAAATGGCACCATCATCTACCAGCTGCCTAAGTAGCAAACTTCGGAGGATTCTTTTATTTCTCCTTTCTCATGCTCGTGCCAGGTCCATTGTAAATCCTGATGACTTCATTTCTAAAATATAGCCAGATCTGTTCATTTCTTTTTAGAGAGGGAATTTTTGTCTGTTTCATTTAGGGCTGTTATCCCAAGACCTAGGACTCTATCTTGTATGCCATAAGTACTTGATAAATGTAAAATGTGTATTTCTAGTATTAGCTGGAGTACTGAAAATATTGAGCAATGTATACAGAAGGAGGCGCTGAACTCCTCTGAGTTCTTTGCTGTACCAGGGGTAAACAGCCCCGGAGCTGCTGGGCCATGAGTTGGTTTGGGGGTCTTTGGAGGACCTCCAAAGGTTTGAAGGACAGGATGTCTAGAGGTGGGAGACACTTAGAGGACTCAGGACAAGGGCTACGTGTCACTCAGTAGGCCTGCATTTCAGTACTCTAACTACTGAAGTTTATTTATGTAACAGACAACCAGCTACCAGTTGATGTAAGGTACTATCATTGTTCTCTCTACTCCTAATTTCCAGAGTGATGATTTTAATACAATAATCAAGCCATGCTATTCCCATGCTTGGGTCTTCCAAACAGCTTTCTCTTACCTTTGAAACAAAACCCAAACTTTTTCAGCCTTACAAATCTTTGGGATTACTTACTCCACAGCCTTTATTTCCCTCGAGCTCTCACATGACTGCCTTCTTGGGAAAACTTAGCTGAAATTATGGTCCTTCAAGAGGACTTCTCTGATCACTCAATATTAATGAGTCATTCTCTCTCATTACCCTATTTTAACTTTCTGCAGGAAACTCTTGGCTACCTGCTGTGTTTGTATCTTCATTTTTTTGTCTTACTCTCCCATGAAATTAAGCAGAATATTTTATCTCGGTTGTTCATCACAGTGTCCCAGGAACTAGACCAGTGTCAGACACATTGTAAGACTCTTAATAAATATTAATTTTCTGATTGAATAAGATATGCATCAGTGGCCATTGAGTGTCACATACAATCTGCTTTTTTGTCATGTTTTCACAAGTGTTAGGAGATACTTAGTTTCTAGCAATGTTCTTCATGATCTAAATGTCACAACATAACAGGGGTCTATGTCATTACATTTGAGAGATGATCTCATCAATAATTAACTAAAAAGTCAGGCCTGTTGGCACATGCCTGTAAGCTCAGTGCTCAGGAGGCTGAGGCAGGAGGATGGTTGCAAGTTTGAGATAAACCTGGGAACTCATAGTGAGTTCAAGGCCAGCCTGAACTACACAGAGAGATTGTCTCAGAAAAAAAATAACTAAAGTCAAAGGACTTTAAAAATTATGACTATAATAGGAAAGATAGTAAATCATTCTCTTATAATAAAGGCAGTATTTTACCTGTCCCAGGTCATTTAGGAAATATTGCTGAAAATTTACCCTTTTCCCAGGAAAAATAGCTTGAGTACTCATCTAAGTTTATAAAAACATGCCAGTGGCCTATATCATCTTGTAGCAATAACACATAAGTGAGTATCACCGTAAATACTCCCTAAATTACAGAACGATGTTAATGTACAAAGAGTAGGAATAAAATAAAGAAGGAAGTAAGAAATCTGGTAAATTCTTGTTACTGGCTTAATTTGTGTGCCGTTTCATAAATTCTAAGTGGTATCAAACAAAAGTGTATTGTTACTTTGTAATCTGGCAGCTCTGTGATCTGTAGCTACTTTATGTAGTACATAAAAAAAGCTGAACAGGCAGAAAATCCTGCGAATCCTGATTTCTTACAGGCATGTGAAAATACCACGATTCTGCTAGACTTGACTTGTCTGTGATTCCTCGGGAATAATCAGTCTGAGGGGCCTGGGGAGAGAGCTTTTCCTGGTGCAGGTCTTCTTTGTTTCCGTCAGCTGTATCGGATAGGACTTTGGTTAGACGTGAAACATGACAGTGAAACATGACATTCTGACAGTGAATCTAGCAGACAGATTCTTGGCTGCATTCTCCGCTACACTTGAACTTCTGCTAAGCATGTGATGAAAGAGTGTTTTCAACTGCACCAGCTGTGGAGAGGTTAATAAAACAAAAGAGGAGAAACAAAGGCCCTCACTGCAGATAGCTTCTGGCTTTGCTGAGTTTTCTGGTTACAAACAACATGTCAGAGAGCTGTAACGTCTGTATTGTTTTGGCCTTAAAAATCATTTTAAACAAGTTGAGCCGCTGAATTAAAACCTTAAGGAGAATTAATGGATGACACATCAAATGCAATATTACACACACCAGTCCTGAAACCAGCAGGTTCTTACTTTGCAACAGACAACTGGAAATCAGGAAACTTGTATTTATTTTATTATATTGGCACCCTTGATAGTTTCTCCTGAAAATAGAAGAAGACCCAGGCTGGCTTGCAGATGGTCGTGATATGCAGGAGTCAAGGTGGTCTTGGCTGGTGGACGGGGAGCAGAGGCTTGTGCTTTCTGCCCCCTTCTGCTCCCACTGCTGCAGTAAAGGATCATGGGACATGGAGCCCTGCCCAGCCTGCTTCTCTGGAGGCCATTGCTCAATTCTGTCTTGGGCACAGGAGGTCAGCTGGTGACCCATGAGCCATTTAAGCTGGAAGAAGAAGTAAGCAGTCTCTTGAGAGATGACGTAGGCCCTTCCCTCAAAATTAGTGTACAGCCACAGAAGGGGAGGGCCGTTTACTAATTTCCTTCCCTCCCTCTCAGCCTTCTGCATATTTTAGTCCAATACTCAGCATACTGCAGTCAGTGCTAATTATGACATCCCCTGAGTGGAAGGAAACAGGATAAGGGATGTCATCACTTCACCCAGGCTTCAACCAGGCTCAACAAAAGGAAACCTGTTCTATAAGCTTTTGGGGATGTAATGAATGTGACTTACAGATATCATCTGAGAAATATGGTATTCAATGTTTCTCGAACTGGAACAGAACAGAAGTATGGACATCTAAAATTCTTGTTCATTAAGAGAAACTATAACTGTTTCTTGTTTGTCTGAAGTCTATCTATATCCTTTCATCCACCAATAGTTTCTATTGGAATGCAAGGACTGTTTTGGAGACTATTTCTGAAGAGTCATGAAACTTGAGTCCTTACTCCCATCTGCTTTCCTCCTTTCCTTAGGACCCCTGGTCTTCCAGCACCTTCAAGTTCATGTCCAGCAGCCTTCTTTCCACTTGTGCAGGCCCTCAGGGGCCCATTGTGTGGCTCCGGGTCTTATGTCCAGCAATGGAGCACCATGGAACCTGCCAAAATCAAATATGCACATGTCCCGTATCAGGACACAGTCAGATGCACCAGTGTCTCGATTTGTAAGGTTTGCAAATTATAGACTGATTAACCACAGCACTGAGTCTGTCCTCTTCAGCTGTGTGTATGAGGGGATAATGGGTGTCACTTGATTTAGACTATTGTGATCTGGGGAGAGGTCTGTGTGGGGGTATCTAAGGCATAAACAGAGGCATTCCTAAGATGAAATGTTAGGGGAGAAAGGGGAGTTGGAGAACAAGGAAGAATATGTTGGGTTGGCTGGGACAGTAGTGAGTTGAGTTGCCCCAAGTTATATTCAATGTAAGCATGTTATCAGCAAATACTCCCTTCACATCAAGAAATGAGAAATTTCAATTTTGTTTTTTTCATTCTGCAGCTAACCTGCGCTGAAGGAAGCAACAGTTAGTACTTTTTTTCCCTTCCGCTCTTTCCATTGAGAACTCAATTACCCAAGCAAAGCAACCTTCACTTACATATGATTCATGAGAAGTCACTGGCATTTAAAGAAAAGGATTTTAAAAAGCAGTTTCAGGATGAGACATCGGTAGAGATAGCATTTAAACATCATTCTTAGTATCAAAGAAAAACTGTAGTTTTAGTCTGAATAACTTTGCTGTCTGAATCAGTTTTTTATGTTTCAAGTAAAGGTAAGAGTGATTAGCTAAATATAAAGAAGAGAATTCAATAATGTAAATCCAAAATACCTAGCAAATAAACTTGGAGTTCCACATTTTCCTGTATAAAAAATATTAGAGCACTTAGTAAATGATAGAAAAAAATAAATGTAAATTTATTCCTAATAAAACTTTACAAGCACATACAATACAACAAAGTAAAATTAACTTTGAGGGGGCATTTGCCTTCTAATTCAGAGAACAGTTTATCTTTGCATTTTCTTCAGAATTGTTGAGTGAATAATAAACATACAGAAATTTCAAATCATCTGCATCTTGGTTTGGAAGAAGTAGAAACAGAATAACTGTTGGCCACCAAGGCTCTGTGGGTTTCCCAAGAGACAAGATGTGCTGGGCACAGAGCCTTCGATTGTGGAGGAAAGAAATTACAGGGCTGGGAAGAAAATATTATTCTACATGGCTCGACAAGGCATGTTATCAGATACTTAGTCCTGGCTGCCTACCTGGGCAGTGCACCAAAAAGCAGCCCAGTGCGAGAGAGGAAATCATCATTCTGAGGCTGTTACTCAACACTTTAAGGCCCATGTGAGGGAGCTGCGGGGCAGTGTTTCTCTTACTGCAGTCTACACGGAAATGTCTCCTGGAGTGTGTAGTGTGACTTAAATAATTATTTTGTGACTTAAAAATAAAACCCAAACTAGAGTAATAGGCTTACCAGCGTTAGGGTCAGCACATAGGACAGTCGCCCACTGGTCCTTCAGCCTCATTGCTGAGAACCACGCTATTCTGTCCACTGAGGCACGAGAGGTCCCCCCACAGCCGTGACTTTGGTGCCATGGAGCCCCTCTCTCGAAATGTTTCCAGCCAGGGAGGCATCGGCGCACACAGAGGCTGCTGGCTGTTGTCAGGCTACGGGTGGCTCAGAGTGAAGCAAGGCACTTATTGCAGTATTTGAGAACTTTGTTAGCTAAAAACCTGAAAATGCTTTGCTGTAAAAATCTACCTGCTGGTTCTTCCACAAGGGTTAGTTGGCCTGCTTGCTTGTGTCTTATCTCTGTTTATTGCAAAATTGTCTCTGGAGCTGGGCATGGTGGCACATGTCTGTAATTCTAGAACTCTTGGAGGCTGAGGCAGGGGAGTCACAGGTTTTAGCCCTAGTTTGGTACCATGGCAACTCAGACAGACCCTGTCTCAAAAAATAAAAAATGCTGGAAATATAGCTCAGTTTTAAAGTTATGGGTTCAATCTCCAGTAAAGCAAATAAATGAAACAAACAAACAAACAATTTTAAAATTTGTCTCTGAGTATCAGCATTTTGGATAAAGACCTGAGTGCATCGTATATACATTTTAAGCGGGGGCCTGCGTTCCCCTGGAAGCTCTACTGTATAAAACTCAGAACACATTAAGATGATACTGTAGATCAAAACATTACAAATAATTTTGCAGAAACTACAGTTTGAAGCATATTCCATCTCTGGGGATTATCTGCTTCATTCTCATTTACAAATGACTTCAATTTTTAAAAAGAAATTTTACAATATCTTAATTACATACTGCAAAATGAGCTTTGGGGAAAAGGTTTTTAACTTATGAATGCTTCTCTGCAAAACTTCTGTAAAGCCACTTTTGAAAATTATTTAATAGAGGTCAAGTATAAACATTCATGGGTTTGTCAGATTCATTTTTGTGAGTCTTACTCTGAGTAAACATTTTTCCCTGAAGCCTTATTTATTGAATCAAACTAGTTTCTAAGTTTTCATTACCTTTTAACATTGGACTCTATAATTATTTTGTATCAGTTGTATCTGCTAGTAAAATTTACCCAAAAGCTTGGCTTTCTCTTCCTTTACCTTCTTCTGTAGTCAGTGATCTTAGTATCTTCCTCCTCTTTTTCCACCTTCTCTTTCTCCTTTTCCTCTTCCTCCCCCTTCCTTCACATCACACACTACAGCCCTATCATATGCCAGGCACCTTGCATGTATTATTTTATTTATCATAGCAGATCTGCAGTGCCACAGATGGGGTGCCAGAAGGTAAATAAAGTCCCAAGGATTTAAGACTGATATGCAGTAATGCTACAACTTGAATTTAGGCTTGTGTCTTTCAAAATTCTCCATTGTCTCTAGTTCTGAAATAGGTAAAACTACCAATGTCTAAAATGTTGGCACTGTTAGCATGTCTTATGCAGTTATTAGCATTAGTAATACATCCAGTATAAACGTTTTGGCTTCAAAGTGCCTTTGTTTGTTTCTCAGGAACTCAGAGGATATTATGGCCTACTGTAACACCATAAACTCTGCCAGTTTTTATTGTGTTCTCAAATCGTCTAACTCTCTGCCAGACAGCAGTTCAAACACGTTGAACGAATCAAACTTCCTGAATTGGGCCATGCATAGTTTGGTTTAAAACTGATACAACAATCGGAAACTCTACTTATCCCCCGAATCATATTGATTACATGTTAGTCTTGTTCTTTATCCTAACCACACGCACCCCGTGTTTTTCATCTACCCTAAAAAGGCAAATTTTAAAACAGATACTTAAAAAAGGATGAAAAGACTTAGATAACTTTATGAAATTTAGAAGATATAGATCAATTTTAAGATAACTATGAGTATCTGGAACTACAAGCTCCATACAAGTTCTTGAGAATAAAGTCGTGTAGTTGGCATCTTCACAACCAAACACAGTGTACTTCTTGGGATTTTCCGGGAAAAAACCTTTTTGTTCAGAATAAAAATAAAAGCAGAGATGAGACCTAAAATTGAAAAAGAATTATGGAGAGAAAGTGGAAGGCAAATAAGAGTGTTTAGAAAAGTCAGATAACAACGATCCAAAAGAGAGGAGCCCCAGGGCAGAGGTAAATACCGATGGAAAATCATGGCGGCACAAGGTTATAATTCAAAGCCGATTTTCCAGATTGCACATCCTGTTTAAAAATACGTGTGTTGGAGTTTTGCATGTGCGCTGGGAAGGAGCACTGGTGCTGGAATCCGGGTTTGGGTCTGGGTCAGCCGCTCGTTATCTGTGTTTTCTTGGACGATCTACTCTGAGCCTGTTTGTTTTCGATCAAAGCCAGGCTGCTAAATGCCTGCCAGTGATGTTGAATTCAACCTAGCAATGAGCAGACTTCAAACACCACCACCTTATATAGCAAGATAATATTTTCTTGCCATTTACTGAGACTGTCGGATAACAACAAGCATAGGATCCCAAGCGTCCACAGCACTGATTCTTTCAAAAAGCGGCTGGGTCCTGTCACTGTAATAATCTTATTTTGCTCATATTATGTTAACATTTTCTTAGATTTTTGTACTATGTGGTACATGTTTGCTTTTTTTTTCTTACTGATTAAAACCTGACTGTGCAAATAGATGATTAAATCTTTTGCTGCTCTTCAGGTCTAGATTAGATCAGGGTACAACTGAACGCTATGATAATATGGATCCCTTGTAGAATAGCTTAGGCTTTATATACTTACTTATCTGCTTAAATTCTCCCTACAATTGCCAAAGCAGTAGTTCACGCTTCACAGACCTAATAATGCATAGAAGCACAGTGGTGGAGTTGGAATAAATTTTAAAATGGTCCAATGGAATGCACGTTAGGAAAAAACCTAGTGCAGTTGGGCAAGGTAGTGCATGGCCTGTGATCTTGGATTGGGGGAGGCTGAGGCAGAGGGTTATAAGGATGAGCCCAACCTGGGCAATTTAGTGACTTAGGAGAACATCTCAAAATAAAATAGAAAGTGTTAGGAGTCTAGTCAGAGTGACAGCCCTAGGTTCAATCCCAACTACTACGATGACAATGACTCCTCCTACCACTACTGCTACACACATAAACACACACAAAGAGAAGCATTGATGAGTCAAATAATTACTATAAATAAAGGCTGTTGATAGTCCTATAATCTATAAAGGTTATACTTTAGGTCTCTACTTGCAAAACTCAGTTTACTGAGGAAAAAGAGATGTGGCAGAAATAGAACCAGCCATGTATGAAGCCTATGCCCACCTCCAAAGCAAAGAAATGATAAGAAAGAAAAGAACATAAGCGATTTTGACAGTAATGTATACTACATTTAGTTTGTTTGTTTGTTTGTTTGTTTATTTATTTTTGGTAGCAGGAGTCAAACTCAGGACCTTGCACTTGCCAGGCAGATGCTGTGTCACTGAGCTACATCCCCAACACCTACATTTAGGTTTAAACTAGCATGAATAATTTTTTCTTCTGTAAAAAAAATAAAGATCATTTCCACCTAGTTTTTGTGCTTTTTAATTATAAATAGCCATCATTGCCAATATATTTGAAGAATATAAAACAAGTCTATGTATACACACACACACACCTCCCCAAGTGATCGGTGAAAGTACTGGCATCTCTCTTGTGGAGCACAAACCCTGGATCCTTCAGTGATGGGCCGGCTTCTTTATGCAATAATCATGCACCAAGGAGGGCTGGGTTACATGGATTCCTGCTGGCGCCCGAGGGAAGGAAGCCTTCCAGGGAATCCTCACTTCACCCAACTACTCTGCACAGAACTGTACTTTGTCTCCTAGCTCCTCCTACTTTAGCCAGGTAATCTTGGAAAGATGATTACAACTTTCCAAAACACTATATCATATTTTGTGATGTGATTATAAATACAGTAACTACCTTATAAAATTGTTGTCAGTAATAATATTTCTATCCTCTAGAAACTTGAAAAAAGTAATCTGCTTATTCTGTATTGGGAGGCGGGAAGATTGTTTTTATTAAATGAAAACAAGAGAACATTCAGATGAATAAGAGAAAGAGAAATAAATGTGAAATACTTGTAAGAATAATAGGAAAGCTTTTCAAATTGTGGAGTGACAGATTTTAACATATAGGAATTACTAAGTATTTTTGGCAGGGTACTAGGGATTGAACTCAAGGCCTTGTGCATGCTAGGCAAGCACTCTACTACTGAGCTGCATCTTCAGCCTCTACAGAGCAGATCTTTTTCATGAAGAGAAATGTAAGAAACAAATGTATTGGAAAGTCTTTTAATACGCATAATATTAATAGTGGAATCAGAACAGTAAATTTATGAGTGGGGTCGGAGATTCACAGCAGTGGAGCCAGCCAACACTTGTTCTCTTTTCCCACAAAGAGGCTTAGAAGACCAAAGTGACAGTGCAATGACACTGCTTCACGCTGTTCCTTTGGGCCAGTGTCTTAGCCTGGAAGAATTTCTTCCAGGTTTCTTCAGTCATCATTTGCGAGCAGATGTTAAAAGCAGTTGATGTCCACTGACATCAGGGACTCAGTAAGCAGAATGTCACACACACCCCTTGTTCATTAAAGTCAGCAGCCATGCAGTGAAGGGCCTTCATGCACACAGTGGCCTGGAAGGTGGCCTGGGCCAGCGAGGTCTCCAGCTCACCGTTTGTTCCCCTTCACGCCTTGCTAACTGCAGGACTCAGCCTGGCAAGCAAGATGACAGCTCATCATCACCCCATGGTGGGAGTGTGGTCGCCTGTGTCCTAGAGAGATACATGGAGGATGGCACACAGGTTGGAGAGGAAGGAGACTCCTCCATGGCAGAAGCACCAGGTCGTGCTGTGAAGAGAAGCGCTTTCCACCCTGTCCCCACACAGGGTGAGGAATCGAGATGTCGATTCATGTCAGTTTTCCCAACACGTTAATTAGGAAGCCACACTGACCAATTCAACATTACATAAGAATTTTGGTTTTTTACATGGAAAATCTAGATATGAGCAGAAAATCAGTACCTAAAAACAGAGGTCTAAGTGCTCAAAAGCATTAGAAAGAAATATAAAATATTGGTAGAAATGTAAATTACACATTTAATTTTGAACTGTATGTCTTATAATCCACCCCTTGAATTTTGATTCATTCTACATACAATGTGACTTGCTAAGGAGATCTAACATTTATAAATATAAAATCTATATTCCTTCTCCGTTCTAAATTGTATTTTCCTGAAAAATTAGTATCTTTGCCTTTTTTCACAATGCAGTTGGACAATGATGGAAGATATGAAAGAAAACATAGCATGTTGCTTTACAAAGTCCTCATTCATTTCGAATCACCTAATGCGCACCAGAAATACACGCTAGAAAGACTACATATACCTTATAAGTAAACAAGTAATGCAGGTATATGGGAGGAGCAAAGAAATGCAAAAGTTATAGTAGTAACCAGATATCAGGGCTTCTTCAGCTGTTTTGATAACACTTTAAAAATATTTCAAAATATAGACTGTTAAATATAGACTGTATAGATACAACTGGAGTGGATAGGAAATATTCTGAGTGTGCTATCGAGCCACGGGAAAAGTTATTTCCCAAAAGCATAAATGAATAATTCTCATAACGGTCATTGCTGACCACCGTCTACAGGAGGGGAACACTGATTACTGAACTAAGATGCAAGTCCTTTCCGCTCTTAGTGTCTTAGTTGTTGCTTTTGTTTATCAAATGATAGAGGTGGAAACCAGATGGACCGCATCCCGGGGTGAACTTCAAGGGCATGAGCTGGGTGGATTCCTGACTGTCCCCCCCTGCAGGGACTGCAAGTCCATTGAGATGACCTGCGGGGGCAAATGAATTGGATGCTTTTCTTTTTCTGTGCTGGGCATGGAACCACGGCTCATGCCAGGCGAATGCTCTAGCGTGGGAGTGCACTTCACCCCCAGATGCACCTTTATATTCTCCTTCTTGCCCCTCTTTTTCCTTTGTGACAGTTCTTGGTTTTTGCTTGACACGTTTTTGTAAGTTGTTTTCCTGAGAGAAGGAATTGCTGGCAAAAAAAAGAGGAAACTCAGAAGGACTTTAGTAACAGCAGTCGGTAATGTTTACTGACCGGTAAGTGTCAGGTAATTCGCTGAACTCTGTGTCAAGGCTCTTGTTTTTTTCTCTTTTGTTTAATGTCTTAGACAAATAAATTTTATCAAAACTGCAAGGCAATACAAAATTAGGAATGTTATCTAATGAGTGGAAGAAATAATTAACATAATTTATGCTCTAGAGAGTAGTTGAAACAAATAAGTTGAAACTCAAAATGATAAATGCATAAAACCTTGCACTGAGGTTCAAAGAATCAGTTTTTGTGTGTAGCAAATGACGAATATCCGATTTGGTAGTGAGTGTAAAAAGCACTTTAGGTGTTCATCCAAGTCGATGTAACCCAAGGTTGTAAATGTGCAGTTAAACACCCCAGACCTAACTCTACGGGTTGAAATATTATGTCCACACCAACGGAACCACTAACTGCATTCACCGCTGGTCACGGGGAAGTGCTCCCGGCGTCCTAGGCATATTTTAAGAGGGAATTTGACATCACATGTTCAGGGGAGGGATGGTTAAGCATCTGAAACCATATAAGGAATAACTGGGGGAATGTATTCATTCTGCCTGGAGAATGACAAGTTTTGTGAAGAATTTCAAAGGCAATCTTACAGAGGAAGTGAGTAAATATTTCCACATGGTTATAGTACCAAGAAGAATGGGGAAGGTAATAGGGTAGCAAATTTAGCCTTCTAGAAGAAAAAGCTTTTGTAATAATTAAAGCTCTTCGTGAACAGGGTGGCTCGATAGTGGGAAAGTGTGGTGAGTTGGAAATCCTTATGCATCCGAGGTGGACTCTACCATAATATTTCCATTTACAGAGTGGGTGTGGTGGCTCGTGTCTGTAATCCCAGCATTCAGGAGGCTGAGGCAGAGGGAACACTGTGAATTTGAACCAGCATGGGCTACAAAGCAAGTTCAAGACCAGCCTGAACTGCACAGCAAGACTCTTCCTCCAAAAGAATATATATAGATATCTATCTATATCTATCTATCTATCTATCTATCTATCTATCTATCTATCTACTTCCTGTGACAAGTACACTGGAGACAGAATGCGATATAAACACAAGTGGTTTTTGTATGATGACAGCTGCTATGCTGGAGAGGTGTGTGTATTTTCTCGGGAGTGGCAGCCTTGAGACATATGAAAAGAACACTAAAAATGATGGTTCTCAGCACTCACCTTTCTAGAATGTTCTAAAGGCTTTTTGTATGTTTGTTGTTGACTGTCATAGTCTTTTGGGTACATTCTGCATTCGCGCTGCTGTCTGTGCAAAGATCATGCATGGAAGAACTGCACAAGTGGTGTCAGGCCTTCCCTTCCTTGCTTCCTGATTTGCTCTCTCTCTCACCCTTCTTTCTTGTCTTTCTCTTTCACTTCCTCCTTCTTTTTTCCTCCCCTCCCTTCAGTGTCTCTTTCTCCTTTACTTTCTCCCCATTTTCCATTTTGCACTGAGCTACACTCCCAACTTAGGACTCTTTACTATTCTTGAAACCTCCCAGTTTTCATTTAGAGATGCAGAATGGTTCTTGGGTTAGGTCTGGAGCTTTAACATTTTTTTATGTAGTGCTGTTTGCACAGTCCACAAATTTGTGCGCGCGCTCTCTCTCTCTTCTCCTTCTACCCTCCCATTCTCTCATTAAAGCAAACACAATCGCATAAACTATGGAAAAATTATTAGTAAAACTTCAAGCAGCCAATTTAGCCTTCACAGAAGGCTGAAACGTGTAGATACAGAAATGTGCAGTGCTTTCCCCATCTTCGTGAGGCTGTAGCCAGCGGCCTGGCCAGGCTGCCTGGGCTCAGGGTGCCCTGTGTGGTTTGGGACCTTTAACTACGGGCAGGTCATTAACTGGCTGGTGAAGTGGCAGCACATTGTTCTGTTATTTTCAAACCACAACAGCCTCTGTGGAATCCAAGAGCTATAAAAACGCAGCGCTGATGCTGCCTGACACAAGCATAATTCATGAACCCTAGAATTTAAATGGATTTCAATGCAATAGTAAAGCTAATAAAAAATGAATTGCTTTTAGGGAACACTGGTACCTTATTTAATCAGTTGATTTTACTAATTTAAAATATAATTAGCCTGCTACTCCCCTGCTCTGTGTGTATGCAGATAAATAAGATTGAATCTGATGCCAGTAGTTTCAAGTACACAACTCTGATGTCTTACCAGAAGGGGGGAAAAAGATATAGAAAAGAATAGAAAGAAAATCCTAGAACATTTTTTGGCTGATAGCCAGTAACAAAGTGTTTCTCCCTGTACTTTTTTTTTTTTTTATCATTTTTTTCCCCACTAAATGTTGATTATGCCCAAGTTTTAAAAAAATAAAAGTTTGGGTAACTTACTAGAAGGTTTAGATTTCAGTCTGGATTAAGGAGAAAAAAGCCTCCAATGAAAGGTTCTCTTTAATCAGATAATTGACCAGCCAGTAATCTTAGCCCGCTGTGACACACCAGTTGGCAGGTACAGAGGTACACATCCCCGAGCCCCAGCCTCAGTTCCCCCCCTTCCCCTGGGACTGTCACCGGGCTTCCCTGTCCCATCCTGTCCTGTGCCGCTGTTCTCTGCGGTCTCCAGCGACTGTCCCCCACCATTCTGAAGTTCAGGAAGGCAGAGTCAGGTGTCAGGGGTGACCATGAAGAATGGCACACAAGGGTCTCCATCCTCCCAGTGGCCTAGCTGGGGTGGAAATGGGGCCCCCGGACCGCAGCTGCCTCAGGTGCAGGCACCCACATTTCACACTGGTCCCCAGTTTCCTGCAGTCTTGGCTCTGAAGTGGTCCAGGAGGTTTTGCTGAGGTTTTACATACAAGCACATTAACTCCTCTATTTCAGCTCTCCTCTCATGCGTCACGCAGCTCGGGAATGCCATCTGTAATGTCACTGTCACAAAGGGCTTGGAAAACGACCCCTTCGCCCCATTGTCTGGGGTTTTCTTTTATTCCGTCTCTGCTCACCGTGCTTGCTGGCAGCCCTGAATGAAATGTAACATGCTAAATGACTGACATCCATTAAAACTCCTCGACAAACCGAGGGCCGTGTTTTGAAAGGCCCCGGGAAGAAAAAGCATTGTGTGCTCTTTGAATCCTGGCCTGCTGAACGGCTGCCAAGCGCGGGCTGCTCCATTCAAAGGGCTGCGTGAATAAATGAGAAAAACATCCTTGGGGACCAGGAGGCTCAGCTTTCTCTGCAAATGCTCAGCTTCACAAAGGGTCAGAGTCACAAGGTAAATGAAAATGGCCAGGAGGGGACTTTGATGGCTGAAACACTGTAACAGTAGAGGACTTGAAAGAAAACTTGATTTAGAAAAAAAGAAAAAGGAGAGTGGGTGTGGGGGGACCTCAGAGAGGCTGAGTCAGTTGATAAGAACAAAATGCTTTCCCAGCAACATCGATGAATATTCCTTGGCATGTTATATGCAGGCGGTGTCTAAATAAATAGGTGCTTGTAAAAATGTGTAAACTCTTTATCTGTCCACATCTGTAAACATCACGTGTTAATTTTATTTCCTATGTGGATAAAAACTGAGGCAAGCTTGTGAGGTCATTTTCTTGGTGAATTATCCTACCTACATTAATTTTGCTTAAATCACTTGCGATACAGTCTGGAGAGCCCTCAAACATGCTACTTTGGGAGATCACTCCTTTTTGTTTTTCCATATGCTGTTTCTCACTTAGAATGATTTCTAGTAGACCGCTTTGATGGGGGTGGAGTAGGGGCAGTTTGAGGACAGGAAGTCAGAAAAACCACAGGAATTCCTGACAGTTCCGGAGAGAACCTCCGGCTCTGTCACTTGATTCACATCATTTTTAGATGTGTACACTGTGGTGGCTTAAATCCTGCAGAATTAGTTACCTCGGATATCTCCAGGAAAGCTGTGAATAAAGTTCAGGTCATCCTGTCTTTGCCAGCCAATAATAATAAAGACAGAAGTAGTGGCAGGAGTGGGTAGGGTTCTGGTTTCCAGTAGAGTTGACATGTCAGCAGATGAACTCAAACTTGGATGGTGTCACAGGTTGAATGTGTCCCTCTCCCTTGCCAGAGACATATCTACTCAACCCGTGAGTGTGAGCTAAATTGGAAAAAGAGTCTTCATTGATATGATTAAGTTAAAACTCAACATGAGCACATCAGGAATGAGAGAAGAGGGGAGAAGACAGAGAGGAGAAGGAAATGTGAAGATGGGGACAGATTGGAGGGATGTGTCCACAAGCCAAGGAATGCTAAGAGCTGCTCAAAGCTAACCGGAAGCTTGGAGAGAGGCATGGACCAGATTCTTCCTCAGAGAAACGCCCAGCTTGACCTTAGACCTCAGAGTTGTCAAGAGAATAAATTTCTGTTGCTTTATGCCATTGGATTTATGGTAGCAGCTTCAGAAAATGAATGCTGGTGGCAAAGGCTGTGTGTTCTTGTGATCATGGAGTCATACACTGGAGGCTTCCTGTTGTCCAGAAAGAGAACAATCAGCTCCTCCAGCAGTGGCCCCAGGAATTACTGGGTCCTGCTGGCCAGGTGAACCTACTTTGAGGAGGGTCCTCCCCCTATTTAGTGTTTTTCTGAAAGAATGTCTTTTGTTTCCATTAAACAAACATGGATATCTCCTCAGTAGGACATCTGATGTTTTTAAAGGAAAAATGTTTCCCCTAAACTTATGTGTAAGAAAAGTCTCATGTTATAGTCGGTCTACAAAAGTACCAGAATTCCATGTAGGAGCTGCTTGGTTTTAAGGAAGGCTACTGTATTCCAACACAGCGCCTCTGTGTTAGCTGCACTTTTAACTACTGAGCAATTAGCAGTCCGTGTTTCACACCTTTTATATTCTAATGAAATGTTTGCTATTGATATACAAGAATCTTACATGGGTGGTTTATGGTTAAAATGTAGCACATTTTTTTTGCATTTAAAATAATGGAAAATTGGCTTCCAATTACTGGTTTCTTGCAGAATGTCTGATTTCTGAAAAATGGGCTAAGAAAATTGTGTGGGATAGATCTGTAAAAGGTATAATTAAAAAGTATAAAACTCTTTAAATTAAAAAAATTATTATAGTGAAAGAGACATTGCCATTAATTCCCAAAATACTCCCATTCACTTCAGACCCACTTATCCCATTGTTCTTGCCATTTTCTGAAACAGTTCTGCAGTCCTCTTTTGTGAGTGTCTTTTAGTTGCATTTAGCTGCCTCTGGGTCTTGCACTGATTCAACATGTGTACCTTTCACGGCCATTTTGACTTTGGGGAAGAGCCACATATGGTGAATAAGGTAGATGAAGACATGGCGTGATGTTTTTATCTGTGAGAAATGGCTGTAAACAGAAACTGTAAAGGACTTCAGAAACTGGAAAGAATGTAGGATAAGCATATTCAATGTGAGATGGAGTATTTTGAGGTGGATGGATGCCAAGGTGTCTTTTACTGAAAGAAATTTTTAAAATGTAAACAGTCACTGTTTTTTTTATCACACCATGTACTTTGTTTTATTGCTATAGGTCACATTTTGAAAAAAGAATAACTGACTGGATCTTAAGAGGAAATCTTTTGTTGAAAGATGTGATTTAGCATCTTTACCCAATTATCTGAATTAGAAACCTTAGTGATGGACTATTTTACTTTAAATTTATCATTTTCTTGTTTTCAACTTATAGTTGATTCTTCTTCAGTTTTCATGTATGATACTGGCTAAAAATTTCTTTTGGATAAAGGTAATTTCTTTAAAATGCACATAAAAGTGCTAAGTGCACATGTTTTTTAAGCTTTGGGAGGTTTAGATTGATGGCACAAAATGCTTACTAGTCAACTGTTATAAAATTCAAGGAATATATTCAAGGAAGAGTTCCAAAATATGTCTAGGTATCAACAAAAATTTTTTAGGTGTAAGTGGCCTGAAAAATTAATCTATTTTCCTATCTGAAAGATACTGGAAATTCCCAAGGTGAAAGGTACGGGAAAAATTGGATGAAAGTATAAATTTATAGAGCAGAGTCACAGCTGTTAACATATAAATATTCATTTGACTGCTTAAAATATGTATGTGGAAGGACTCCAGTTAAAAACGAGATAAGCATATTATCTGTAGTGAGTTAATCACAATTATGTGTTCTAAAAATGCTATCTTTCTTTTTAAACGCCAAATAAGGTTGACACATGGCATTCATTATATTCTAGCTAATGGTTTCAATCAAATTTATAACAGAGCTGAGTAGGGAGCAAGGTTTCTGGACCCGTGACTCCAATCACGGAGTACCCAGGGACACAAGTGTTTGCACGCAAGGCTCCTCCAGAGTCATTGATACTTTATGTCTCTACCACCCACATTTCTTACTCCCAGAGATACAGTAAGTTTTGTTTGTTTGCTTTTTTTGTTTTATGAAAAGAGAAAATAAAAGAGTTGGCCAGATAAATCTTATTGCAGAATAAGTGGCACTGAATTTTTTTTTTTAGCTCAGCACTGTAATAAGTTTACAGCTGAGTTGGGGAACATTATGTTTTTTTTGTGGCATGGCACGATGTTTTCAAAACTTAGTAGTTCACACACGAGGAAATAGAAAAGAACAGTTTATTGACACTTGGCAGTGTAGATTTGTGCACTTTCTTTTATGCACTTAAATATGATTTAAAGTTGACATTTATGTAGTCTTTAAATTCTAATTTCCATTTGGAGTGTTTGTTAATTCTTTGTACGCTATTTAAGAAATTTTGGTGACTCAAATAAATGAATTACTTTTTTGTGTCCTTTGGATGTGAGAATTTGTGAAAAGAACTCATGATGTAAGTGTTTTATTTCATTTATGGATTTCTTTTTGCTTTGAAAAGTTTCAGGAGCCGAAGCTCCCTGTAATCTTTGACTACTGATGAAAAGTGTCAAGAGGGAATTCTTTGCTTGGGTTTGCAGTTTTGGCCTGCAGGGGGCGTCCAAGCACAACGCCGCTAAAAGAGCTGGTGCACGCTGCAGTGTTTTCATGCTACCTGAGTAACCTTAGTTCAGAAAAATGCAACAAAAGCCAAAGTAAGCAGTCCTACCCCATCTGTCACTGCGTGGAAGAGAGCTGAGGCAGCCATATTTAATCAGCGCTGAAGTCTCCCTCTGGGTGATGTTCGTGCCCTTCTGTAATATTTTATTCTAAGCCATTTCCCAGACAGCATTATTGATTCCTGTCATTATTCTCTCTGGAGCTCCGGGAGCTTGTGGAACGTGATACCAACTGCAGTTCTCTTTGTGAACATAACCTCACAACCGAAAAGTAAGGTGACTGCCTGCAACATTCACAGTTACCCACGTGGCATGTTATGCAGTGCAATGAAGGCAGTTTAAGTTCTTACAATCTAGCATCAATTTGGCTGGAATACATTTGCTAAAATAGAAAATCATCACCATCACCACCATCACCACCACCACCACCAACAACAAAGGCTGTCATTTGTGATTTCTGGTTTTTTACTTCTTAATTAGTAGACTGACTCTCCGAGTGAGAAGATACTGTTTTTAAATATTTCATGTGGATGACTTGGATGAGGAATTCCTTTCCCCTGGAAGGCTCTTTAAAAATAGTAGCACGTTTGCCTTTTATCTTGACTACAATTTTCAAATTTTTTCCCTCTTCTTTCAGAGATTAAAAAAATATAACAGTATCATTTTATTTTTTCTTCACGACTGACTGAATTGTAATAGGAGATTCTGGTTGTCAAATGAATTAGGAAGTGAATGAGGGAATGAATGAATAGAAACCCAATAATTTTGTGTTTTCCGAGATCTTGTAACTTTCAGAAAATGACTTCTTGATTACTTTTCTCAACATGGCTCTGATCTGGAGTTGAGCAGCATACTTAGAGAAGTGCAGGTACGCATTTTTACGTTTTAGACACAGTGCCGTAACAGTAGCAAATGCTGTCCGCACCATCCATGTCCTTACATACATATATCTGAGTAATGGTAATACTTTCCACCGAGATATGTGCAATTTGGCATCAAATATTTGTTTTCTTTGGACCTAGTGGAGTAACAGAAGTTGAGATGCCCCATCTTCTTCTTCTTTTCTTCGTCCTCTGGCCACATATCCTAACAGTTATGGTACCAAACCTGTATCTCTGCACTTGAGGGATCCTTGGGTTCTGTTAAGTTTACCGTTGGAATTTATCTTTACACAGTAATCATTGTCAATCCAGAATTCTGCTTTCTATTTTTTAATACAGCATGAAGGTATTATCATAACAAATTACCTGAATACTATGATAAATAATAAATCAAAGGATACCATAATCATAATAACCAGTTATTTGACATCTGTGTTTCAGATGTTCCATTACACAACATACTGAATTTGCACTCCCTTCTCACGGTAACACCAAGAAGTAGATATGATACCCAATTTATATACGTGTAAACTCAAGCTCAGAGAGACTGTTATTTTAATGAGATCATTCACGTTACTTGAGAGGAGTCGAGTTTTCTAAAAAATAATTATGATAAATTCAGGTAATTCTTGAAAAAGATCAGTGTAAGACATTGTCACTAGTAGATATGAAACTACATTCTAAAATAGTCATTAAAAGTGAATTACAGGCACAAGAACAGACTGATAAGTATGAAAATAAAATTGAGCGATAAACCCATGTAGATAGTAATGAATTTTACTGAAAGTTCCATAACGCTAGATACAGAGGTGAGTCTTCTGCATACATCTTATCATTTAACCCTTGCATTGTCCTACAAGGCACTATTGTGTTATTTTACATGAAGAAACAAAGGTTTAGAGAAGTTGATTTAGTCACTCACTGAAAGATACACTGTGTATATGAATGAGCATAAGTCTTTCTAATTATAGTGGCAAACTGCTTTTACCACTGTGCTACACAGCCATTCCAATCTCTCTCTCTGTCTCTCTCTCTCTCTCTCTCTCTCTCTCTATATATATATATATATATATATATATATATATATAATATAATGGAATTTAGTACATGATAAACATAGCAATTTGAATCTACTAGAGGCAAACCAGTACATTGTTCAATAAATGATGCTGGGCTAACTATAAATTGCAAGACATATTAAATTGGATATTTAGTTCAATCATATCTAGATTTCAGATGAATCAAATATATAAATGTAAAAAGTGACTCTGTAGACATCCTAAAGGCAAATGAAAGTGTTTGTAGCTGGTAAAACTACAGGAAGACCAGGAGTCATAAATAAAAGGTTAATAATTTTGACTATAAAACATGTTAAATGTTTGACTACAAAAGATAATTTAAATCATTTAAGAGGCAAATATACAATGAAAATATTCACAGCTCATGTGCTAGACAACTATTAATAATCTTAACATATAAAAAAACTTTAAATCAAGAAGAAAATATCCAACATTCTTGTAGCAAAGTGGGCAGAATTTATGAACAAGTACTTCATAAGAGAATTTAAAAGGTAGTCAAACCCGTTATTAATAATCAGGGTAAAACAAATTACAACAGGAAAAAGAAAGCATTTTTTTTTTTTTATCTCTCTAATTGGAAAAGACCAATGCTTTAGTGTAGTAATGGTCTGGAAGGATAAACAGCTCACAATGTAAACTGCTACCATTGCAACTGAATAAAAAATCTAAGTGTATAATTTTTATGTTTTTGTGTAAAATATAAAAATAAATAAAAATAAAAAACATGTGTACCATTTTGCTAAGAGTTTTACTTTTAAAAAAAAGTTTAAGAAAACAGATAATTAAATAAAAAAATCTAAAAATATATCTAGAATGCTAAAGTAGATTTATTGCAGCCTTATTTTTTATGAAGTTAAATTTGAAACAATATAAATGTCCTCCATAAAGGCATTTCTGTGGATACCATGGAATATTATGACCTATTAGAAATAATGCCACTGTTCCGGGCGTTGTGGTGCACGCCTGTCATCCCGCACTTGAGAGGCTTAGGCAGGAGATTGTTGTGAGTTCAAGACCAGCCTGAGCTACAAAGTGAGCTCAAGGTCAGCCTGAACCACATAGCAAGACCATGTCTCAAAAAGACCACAAAAAAGAAGAAAGAAGCAAGCAAGCAAGCAAGCAAGCCAGGAAACGGGTGGAAGAACACACATGCGCCAGAACCAACCGGAGGAACAAAGAAAGGGGCTTCCAAGACCAGTAACTTCAGGCTTCCAAGGGTTTTTGTCTACGTCCTGCAACATCTCTGCCCCCGCTGGGCCACCCTTCTCTTCTCTCTTTCCTGCTTTTTCTGTTGTACAATCACTGTCATGCCTATGCAAATAATCTGTCCCCACCCGTACTCTTTAGGTGCCACTTCAGGAAAGCAATCTGGAGGACTCCTCTTCCTCTGTCTCCTCTTTTTGCTTTTTGTTCAATCTAGGCTACTTCAGCTGTCGTCAGCAGGCATGTGACTTGGTTACCTTTGGCTTCTGTGCTCATCCCCACGATTACCTGGATCTAGAAAGGCTGTCTTGGGACCCAGGCCTGAGACTCCTGCAGGTGCTAAAAGCCAGGTCATTTCCCTTGCGGGGCGGTGGGCGTGGGAGCTACTCTCTGTACCTGTGATGTGACGATGAAAATCATACAGGGACTGGTTTACTTATTTCCTAGGATTACTGATTTAACAATTTTAAAAGCTGGTGAGGAAAATTATACGAGAAGGAGGAGCCCACAAAACCAAATTTAGTAAGAAAGCCCATTCTATACAGTTTAGGAAAAGTTTGGCATTGGAATAGCCAAATACCAATAGCAAATTGATGCTGAGGCATCTGATACTTGAGCCCTGGACCGTGGCATTTGGAAATTCTTCAGAGCATGAATAATATATTTTTGCTTCAAGAAATATGACATGCAAATATTTACAGAATTAAAAATCAAAGAGGATAGAAAAATAGTGTTTGAGACTACAATTTAAAGAGTTTTTCTAAATTTTATATACATACAAATTTATGGCAGTATTAATTTTTCCATGTTGTACCAATTTAAAAGTTTGGGTTTTTAAAAAATTTTAAATGGCAATGGTCTGCACTGGCCAATTATTATGATTTACCAAGTGGCTTCAAATATTTTATTGCAAGTCACAAATCTTACTGATTTATAAACCAAGATAAGAAGTCTAAGACTCTATCCCAATAAATATATTTAATTATTTTATTGAGCAAAGGAAAATCAAATTTTGTATATTTACCTAGGGGGCACATTAGCATGGTGACTGTCAATAGTGCCCAGAATTCCAAAAACAAGTAGAATAAAGGTAGATCCTATCTTAAAAAAACAGTGTTTCAACCCAAATCTAAGAATTAGATTCTATGACATTACTTCTTTCCAGTTGTATTTATGATTGGTTCTAATGCAAGTGAACATAACGCTTTGTGACTATTCCTTTATTTAAAATCATGACTAAAATTCCCAGTGGGTCTTGAAGTATGCTAGCACTATGGATAGAGATGAAAAGATAGGCTCCTAATTTGAAGGAAGTTAAAGTTTGGTAGAGGAAACAAGCATGTAAATCGGTCCTTACAACTTGCGCTCTTCTAGAGAAGTGTGCAGCGGGTTCTGGGAAACCTGTTCATTATTCTTTCTTTCATTCTAGTTGGGAGTCATTTATATATTAATATTCTCATGAGCATTCAAATATTTCAATATCCCAGATTTGAGTGTCTTCTCAGGGTAAAGCCACAAAAACCTTTTTTTTTTTTTTCGTAGTTAAATTGTGGTCTACACATACGCAGGCCCTGAGGCATAATTTGTACTGATATGAAACGTGACTCTAAATTTTTGCCAAACAATACTTTTGTAGTGTTTCTTTCTCAATGAGAACTGTTGCACTGAGTTCTGACAGCAATCCAGGTGTTTCATCAATCCATCTCATGAAGTCGTGGTACCCATCTAATGCAACCAATCAAACACTTTATAAACTTCAATATTCTCATTGTGTTTCCGAACACTCACTAAATACACATGCTATTTTTTTTAAACACACACATTGTTGATTTTCTATGTAAGGTAAAAAGTATGCAACCTGTTCAAATAATTTGTATTCAATCTCCTATGGTCGTCTTGTTTGAAATTCCTTCTTTTTCCTAAGTTTCTAGGATCAACTTACAAGTCATTTCATAGAGCCCTGGGTCTTCTTGTTTTGCAGATAAAAATCATCTGCACAAAAATAAAAAAGAAAAAAAGTGAATTGATATATGAGCTCAACATTTCCTTGATGGGCAGTGAAAAAGGCTGAAGGAATTTTCTTGATGATCCGTTTCATTTCCTAGTTACATAACTTAGAAAAAGATAAGCATCCAAAGAATCCATTGAGAAAGTACTCTTCTAACCTAACTGTGAGATCTCAATTTTAATTAAAATTGAACTTTTCTTCTCAAAGTCTGAAATTGAGAATGAGACTGAAATCTGTCCCTTTTGATTCAAGCTGTGCACCAAACAGCTCACTCTAAAAGACAGAAAAATGGGAATAAATTCCTTATCTTCAGAAAATCTTATTTGCTAGCTAAAGTTAGAATAATCTCTTTTCTTCAAGGTGAACAAATTAATTCTTAAATATTCCATTTGGAAATCTACTGAGGTAGAAAAAAAATTGGGGGATCACATAGTTCTTGGTAATATTTTCAACTGAGAAAAAAATTACTACTAGACTGGGTTGATGAAGAACTCTTACAGGAGTTTGAAATGTTTGCTAAGGTCCTTGAAGATTGTAATTCTGCTGTCTTCAGATCCATTGACTCATAAGCTTGATTCTTGCAGGCTTTGTCTTCCAATGAGCTGGTGCAACTGGGTTCTGGCCAGCACTGACCATGGATGGTTAGAGGGTGGGAGAAGAGAGAAACCAGTTTTCTTAGTCCTTCTCTTTTCTATTATTCTCTTCTTTCTCCTGCTTCTTCCTCCTCATCTTGTTTTTCCTCCTCCTTCTCCTCTTCCTTTTCCTTCTCCTCCTGTTCGAGTTTGTTTTTTGAGTCATGGTCTTGCTTTATAATGCAGGCTGTTCTTGAACTCACTATGTAGCCTAGGCTGGCCTTGAACTCACAGTGATCCTCCTGCCTCAGCCTGCCAACACTACTAGGATTACAGGCGTTCACCACCACACCCTGCTGAACTGTCTTCTTTTGTCTGTCTGCCATGACTTCCTTTTTGTGAAGTCTCTGGCTCTCCTCACTGTTCGGCTTTCTTTCTCCTGTTCTTCATCATTCTTGTAACCAGGTCCTCTATCACATCACTGGTGCTTTCTTTTTTCCTGGTTAGAACTCCGGTGCTCTAACTTACTTGTATAAACTATTGTTGAAGACATTCTTCCAGGGTACATGCTTCGGGCGAGGGGCAGCTAGATTTACCAACAGTGCTGGTTGAATATTGCAAATGTTAAAAAATACACTGACAGTTTTTTTCTTCATGATGGTAAACAATAGGTAGATTCATTTCCTCTTGAGTTTAATACATTCACTTTTTCTTGAGTAATTTTTTTGATTTGCATTGATTTAACTGTATTACACAGTTGCTATCTCCCCTAAGGTAACTAGGAGGAAATCTACTTAGAACACAGAATCTGCAAGTGAATGCCCACTTGGCTTCTACAACTTTCTGGGGACATTTTGGCCCCAATGATACAATACATATGAGCATATTATATATACATCTAGTGTTGGTCGTCTAAAAAATTCAAAATGGTGATATTTACTATGAGCTTAAGACAAAGAGGGAGAACAGAAGACAGAAGTGAAGAGAAAAGAAAATGAAACAAACTCACCTGTGTGGATTTAGACATAGCCCAGTGAATTACAGAGCGCTCACCCCGTCCACTTTAAAGCGCACGGACTATTGATTATGTTGAATAACAAAGTCCCTGGTGAGATCTGCTCCAAGTTGTCCAGCTGTGGTAATGCGGGAGCTCTGGGCCATCATTAAATCCAGAGTTTTCGTTTTCACCTTTGTGGTTCTGAGCGCTCCTTCCGTCACAGAGTTCCAGGCAGTGCGTGCAGATGAGATAAAAGTAGACACAAGAGCTCCTGTCTGCTTTGGGTCTTCAAAAACACAGCAAAACAAAACGAAATGATGTAAGACTCTCTCCCAGGTGTACCCCAGATGACTTTTTTGAAATTGGACTATATCACCCTGAAATTTGAATGTATTTAGAAGTAATTGTAATTGCTATGCTTGTTTATGAATGTTAGGGAATTAAAATAGTATAAAAGTTTCTGATCAGAAGCAGAATTCCTAGAAAGCTTACCAAGAAAAACATAGCTTTCTTATTTTTGAATGCATTTTAGAGTTGCTATGGAGAGAATAGCTTGGCATTACTACACTGTAGGAAACATAAATAATTTCTATAAAGTTTCTGAGCATTTACATAGTCTAAAATTCTGGAGTGAGTGCTTAATCTCATATTTTCTTATAATCAATGAGCAAGGTGGGTATTACTAACGTCACCCCATTTTGCAGCTGAGAAACCTGAGACCCAGAGAGGTTACATCATTATTCCAGAACATTTTACTGATAAATTTGGCAAAAGGCTGGAATTTGAACTCAAGAGGCCTGAAAAGCCCTTGCTTCCCAAGCCATAGGGTCGTCCTCATTCGTTTACTCCAGAAGGCAAATGAAAATCTCGGGGCATTATGTATTTTGCAGCAATGTTTTGCAGCTGCCTTAAAACATCATGATTGTTGGAGGCTATCTTTAAAAATCCACCTCATACTAGCTCTTAAAATTGAGGCTATGTATTTCTCTATTTCTCTAATTTAGCATCCATTCCACTTGTTCATGAGTTTGGTGCTTCTCAAACTTTAAGGAACCTAAGAATACCTGAGGACCTTGTTAAAGGTGGATTATGATTTGGAAAGGGTGGGAAGGGGCTCAAAAGCTCAGGTGATGCCAAGGCTGCTGGTCTAAGGGGCACAGTCAGAAAATTCTCAAATGACCATTTATATGGTGATGGGGCCCCAGCTGTGTGCTGGGGTCGGCCCCCTGATAGCTGTAAAAGTCAATTATCAAATGTTCAGGAATCTTGAGGGCTGCTTGTTAAGCATAATCACCATTAACAATTAAATTATATAAAGTTACAATGAAATAAATTGTATTAAAAATAAGCCAATGAATACCACCAAACTCATCACCTGCTAGTTATTTCTCTACATTTCTTCACATCAGTGTTCTTGACGCGTCTCACGTCTGTTGTGGGAATTCTGGGTGATGGTCTGGTGTGCGGCCCTTCCCAGCTCTGCTTCAGTGATGTCATCTTGGAACCTTGAAATTGATCATGGTGGGAATATTTACACCGTGAAAACTGGAAAATATGACAAATCATGACTTCCCCTGCCCCTGAAAAGTCTGGTGTTAAAGCATTTACAGCTGTACCACTCTGGTGAACCAATGTTGTGTTTATACTTCGTGTTTACTGCTTGGAAAAAAACTTGGCTTCCATTCCAAAACACATTACCAGTTTACATGGGGCTACTTTTGCCTAATTTTGAAAATGGGTTGTATGTGCGTATGTGAGAGATTCTCCCAGGCTTGGTTTGTAGGTCATCTGGACTGTAGTTTTTGAACACATATCTTATATTAGTGCATATGCTTGGGGAAGGAACAGGTTTGGAACTCCAAAGTATATCTGTCCTTCACTTTATTTACTCAAAGTTGGAGGGGGGAGTACAGAAGTGTGATGCTAGATGCATGAAATCTATGCTTACACTTAAATTGCTGTACCTAAGAAATGTCAATTGTCCTGTTAGTTGGGCTCTATCACCCCTCATTACAGTCATTTGTTCTGCACAGTCTGTGAACAGTTTCATATTTTGCCTTTGGCAGCTGAGAGCTATTATTGGGCTCCCCTAACATCTGTTTCAACAACAGTGGGTCCTTGGTACGGAAGACTAATTAAAAACAAAGTCCAAAACAAAATACCACAATGTACGTTGCATATATACAGTAAATGTGGTTCCCAGGGAAAAAGAGAAAAATTCTTGCATATGGTTGAAGTTGTTTTCAAAACTACAACAAGTGATGAAAGATTTGAACAGTGTTGTGTGCTGGAGGCTGCAGGAGGGGATGCTAAGGAGCCAACTTGCCTGATTTGGGATGCTTTACAAGGGCTGCGCTGATTGGCAAGATCCTAAAACATTTGCTCAACCCTTCTGGTTCATTCTCCCATCAAATTTTCACTCATCAAGATACAAGTTCAAAGGGTTGGTGATTTCCTGGTCGGCTAAAGAGTTTTTCCTAATTTGACAGCAGCAAGAGGAGTTAAGTTTATGAAGCAGATGAAATACAAGTAATAGACAAAATATAGAGATGTGGGACCAGAGACAAGTAAAACTTCCATGACTTTTTCTTTCAGATTGTTTCCCAAGTACGAGATGACTGGAAGAAGACTCACAACATTTCTTTGCTTCCTTTCATGTATGTAAGAACCTGCTTCCTACGCTTTTGTCCCGAATAGACTCCCAAAGATTGAAAATGCCTTTTCTGAATGTGTATACTTGTGTACTGGCTCTTTTTTACAACTTTTTTCCTCCGTAAGACTTTAAATCTTTAGAATCAAATCAGTAACTAATGTCAAATCTAGCATTTAAAAAAAAATCAATAAATGTTTCTTCTAGAAATGTTTTCTTTCCTGCAAGAGCCAAAGCAGAGTTGGGTCACGCTGGTAATCGTGCTATTTTATTTTAAGCCCTTTAGCTCCACAGAACAGCTGCACAAGTACTGGGACCCATGGGTAATACAGCCCACCTGGTTCCGTGCTTTTCCTCCGCTTGCAGGACGATTTTAGCATCTCAGTTGCTAACAAGACAACTACTCATTTCCACGGTTGGCTAAAGCTGTCTCAGATAGTTTTGAAACTAGTGACGTGGCTGAGTTAACTTCTCCTTTGCTGCTCACACTCATTTGGGGCTTCATGGTATGAATCAGCGTGATGCCACATTGCGGGGTACACACACTCAGTGGTAGGCGCCAGCTCAACAGCATGGCTTGGGTCACATTACTGACACTTGGTAGCTGTCTGACTTTGGATAAATGCTAATTTACATCGAAGTCATTTATATCGAACTTGGAGTTTTCACACACTGTTAAGATCTCTTCAAAAGAGAACTCATTTAATGATCACAGACTGGGGAGAGAACTTCCATTACTTTGCAATTTTCAGGGACAGAAACTGATGTAAGGTCAGAAGGCATATTAATTGATTAATTAATTAAGAGGTAAACACGGACTTGAGTCTAGATTACAGATTTTCTACTTCCTGGTTCTGTGTAACCTCAAGCAATGAGATCTTAACTGTCTCGTTGACATAATTTTATTCTTAAGGAGTTTTTTTCTATAGTTAAGAGAATAACAAAGAAATAATATAAATACCATAAGTGGTCAGTGCATTTTAATCATTTTTGGTCCAGTCTGCTAAAAAAAAAAAAAGAAGGAAAGGACAGAAAACAAGAAAAGGAACACTCAGACAAAGTAATAAAATAACTCACATAGTTTTATTTGGCAGAATAAAAAATACGTATTACAGAATGCTTCATAATATATAGTGAAAATTCTAAATACAGTCACTCCAGAAAGCAATAGTCTTTATACCATAAATTGTATCTTAGCCTCTGGATACCATAGAGCACATCTTTGAGCAGATAGATGGCACCTGGGACTGGGGTAGTTCTGCTCTGGAAGCATCAGCCCATCTCATGACCCATGGCTGCACACGACACCCCTGCCACCTACCAACCAGAAAGCAAGGTGCCCAGATTTTCTGGATCTCTGAAAACCCTTCCATTAGAGGAGCCTCTGCCACTCTGCTCTCTCTCTTGCCAGGAAGCATTTCCAGATTCCTGCTCTGATCTTGAGGCAGTAGAAATGGGGTCACTTACTGTTTTTCTAATGCTTCTTCTGTGACGTTTTCCACAAAACATTGCTGAACACTCTTGAATTTCATCAAACAGTGGCAAAACTGCCACTCAGGCATATTTATAAACTAAAACCATGTCCGGATAGGGTGGAGATTGTAGAGTTTTATTTTTATTTTAGACGCTACTGGGATGCTACTCTAATGGTCTCCCTGGACAGCATTCTTAGCATTGGAACTGATTCCATAGATGCCACGTGTTAAATAACTGGCATTTTAATGAGCTCTTGTTTAGAAATTGTGAAAAACAAAGCAAATTATTTGCCATTTTTATTCCATTATAATTTTATTTTAGTTTGCTGGATTCACTGTCTGCAGTTTATGTATACATAGAAAGGAAATGTGTAGGCTTCAGTTCCCACTGTGGACATTGAACTGACATGAAAAAAAATTCCATACATGTTTTGAAATTAATGGAAAAATCAGTCCTTTTTTTTTGAGGTGAAGAATAGAATATATTTATTGAGAGGAAGAAAGCTTCTGTCTGAAGAGAGACAGAAGGTGTCCCGAGCGGGTTGCCCAAAAATCAGTCTTTTAAAAAACTATTTTATGTCCAAGATGTTTGCCTGCCAAAAATCTGAATATAATTTAGGGTAGGTAACTCCAAGTTCTGGGCAGAGGAGGTTTGGATGAATGGTTTATCAGACTCACAGTCTTGAAGATCTAAAGCCTTTGATTTTGCGTGTTGTGGAGACAGGCTGGCCAGTAACACGGTCAGAGCCGTTCTGTGCTTCTCTGAGGAGTAACAGAAACCACAACTGCTATTTTCACGGCTGACAGCCTAAAAGCACAAACACCCCTTTTTTAGATTTTTTAAATGTCCACTTTTTAGTCACATTTTTGTTTAATTTCTTTATATCAACCCAAAGAGATATGAAAAGAAGGAAGAAAAAGTGATGAAATCTCTCTTATCATCATTTTTGATAACAGCTTTATTAAGATGTAATTCTTCCAATCTCTACACAAAGCATGCCTTGTTCCCAGTTTGAGACTCCTTTGCACTCAGCAGGTGACCTGCTCAGCTGCCAGCACTGAGACAGAAACAGGCGATGTGACTCCGTTCCTTGGAGAACTGGTTTATACTGAACCAAACTTTGTCTCCACAGGGTTCTGGTCTTTGGACCTCACAGAATAAGTCTAACTACTTTCTCACGAAATGGGACAAAATCTTCCCTGAAAGTTTCACTTTATTTTACTTTTTAAATTTTAAATTCTTTAAAATTTCTCCAGAAAATAGAGTGCTGAGGACCGCCTTCATCCCTAACTGATGTCCTCTGGACTCAGTGTGTCCTGCAGCACGTTAAGCAAAGGAGCACAACACCTGGGATTGGCTGGTCAGCATAGAGCAGTGCAGGGTGCTATCTGCCTCACCTGGGCCTCTAGATTCTGTGAATGGGGCACAAGTTCCTTTGGGGGGCTGCTGAACCTCTCCCCAAGTGGCCAACCACATAACCCCATCATGTTGATAGAGAGCTCCTGTGTGCTTTCTTCTGGTAGGGCCATATTTCCCCTTTGCCAAAAGACTTTTGTTCTGAAACTCTTGATTTTCTTTGTAGCAAGTGAAAATTTGCTCTCTATTCCTTCATCCTCTGGGGGAAAAATGTGAAAATTGAGAGACCTAAGAAGAAATGTGAAACACCTCCCAGCTTCCTTTTATGGCGCTATTGGTTAGCACCAAGGTCTCACCTGATTAATAATCCCCTGATTAAAAAGCATCCAGACCAATTTCACCCATCTTGTTCATGAAATGATTCCCTTTGTCCGTGAGTTACTCCCCTAGGTGGACAATGAACCTCGCACGTATAATCTGTCCCTAGGAAGCACATTCTGTTTTCTAGTCACTGCTCTTGCGCGGTGCTTACATGCCCAGCTGTGCCAACAGGCTTGGAAGCCAAGCGTTTTGTCTTCCTATCCTGTGTGACCAGGTCTTGAGTTCTTTCAGGGAAGTCAGTGGTGCTTCTGTGGTGTGGGACTCAAATTCCCTTTTGGCTTTTCCCATTCCTTCCATTTAGTTCCTAGATCACTCTGGCTTTCAGAACATGGAAGGAGTCTTCACCTCTCAGTCTTTCCTGACGAGTTCACCATGATCTCAAGCAGATAAACAGATTTATCATCTCTTTTTCCCCAGACAATAACTAAAGTTTTCCTTTAGCAGAGATTTTTAAAACTGTAATTCTTTGTAAGTTTTCAAAAACAATTCTTTGGTTATCATTTTGCTCTGCTAATATCTGTCTTCCACTTTCTGAGCTTTCATTTGTTGGATAGCTTCCTGGCCTAGATTAATCTTAGGTGCATGGTGTTTTGCTTTTTCAAATGAATTAGTTAATTAATTTATTGTCCTATATTTTAGCTGTTAGAGGCCCCCTCTGGGATAATGATGGTGTTATCTCTGAAAGGCTCGAAGTCTGTCCTGTTCCTCACGGCCTCTAGACCCAGCTTCTCCAGGCTTCCTCCTAATAATATATTATGAATCTTTACTCTCAAGTTTTTGTCACTGTCATTTGACCCACACGTCCCTCCTGGTAGGTCTGAGGAATGACGTTTCTGGTTTCCCTTGTCATTTGAGGGCTAAGGAGAAGAATTCTCATACAAAACTACTTTCCTACAAGCACAAATAGTGAAGTTATCATAGTGTTTTCTCTTTTCTTGGTCTTTAGCCTCTATTTTTTATATTTCTACTTTGTTGAATGATAAAATTGAGGGGGAAAAACCTCAAACATTAAACAAGGAGCCAAGCAACAATGGTCTAGTCAGCTACAAACCAGCTGTGTAAGACAAATACTTGGCTTCTGTGAGGCTCAATTTTCTTTCCTATAAAATGTAGCATTTGGGCACTATCATTATACCTTGATAATATTATACACTTTTAACTTGAAGCCTGAAGAGGATCTCTTGGTTCCAGACTTTCATTTTGAATCTCTGGTGACCTCAGCTCTAGTGAGTGACAGTCCATGTGGTGATCACTTTCTGGAGTTTTAGGTTTTTTACTTCTGTAGGATTTTACCTCTATTATGTGCAGTCAGAAATAATTATGATCGAGGAGCAAGTTGGAAATACATAATTTGATGATGGACAAAATTTATGCTACATGAGATTGTAAATTAATACATGTTCACATTTCCTTCCAGATATTTTTGGGGCTAGGCATGTTTCAAATTTAAGATGATGCAACATCTTGGGAGAGCTTAAAAATCAAACGTTTCTGCCACAGAACAACATTCATACAAAGTTAGGTAAGTAAAGATTAACAGTATTGGTATTTCTGAAGTAAAACATGAATATTCATGTAAAGCAGAAGTCTAT
This sequence comes from Dolichotis patagonum, assembly GCA_004027295.1. Classification (NCBI taxonomy): domain Eukaryota; kingdom Metazoa; phylum Chordata; class Mammalia; order Rodentia; family Caviidae; genus Dolichotis; species Dolichotis patagonum. The sequence continues at coordinate 35,090 of PVJX010010227.1, forward strand.
AACATCAGGTCAGTAAGATTAAATTTGCTTCTTACACATATGAAAATTTGTCTCTTTCCATACTTTTATTTGGATTTTTAGGATTGTGTATAAGGAATGGCAAACGTATCTCAGTAAAATAAGGTACTTCTTTGTATATGGTTTTGCTTTGCATGGTTTCAGTTAACAAACCATGGTTAATTCTAGATTGAAAATGTTAAATAGAAAAATTTCAGAAATAAACAATTCAGAAGTTTTAAATTATGCACTGTACTGAGTTTAATGTGTGCTCTCTTACTCTGTCCCCTTGAGATGTGAATCATCCTTTTGTGTAGTGTACCCACTTCTTGTCCCTTGGTCCCTTAGTAGGCATACAGGTATCAGATCACATAGTAATGCTTTGTCCGATTTTTAGAGCAATGTTGGGGGTTTGGAAGTGCTGTATATAAGGTTTGGTTCTATTTGTGGTTTCACAGGAGTCTTGATATATATGTCTCCCATGGAGAAAGAAGGACCACTGTGATTGGGACATAGATACTATAGATACTGGTAAAAATTTATCTTATTTTAAAAAGTCATTTTACGAAACTGAAAGATAGAAAATTGAGCATAGTAAGTATACACTTGATTTTATGAAATTCATCCCAAGCTTTTAAATGAATTAAACATAGATGCTATCTATTGACTGTCTCCCTGAGTAGAATTAATCACCCTTTTTTTTCTTTTTTCATTGTACGTTAAACAGATTCTCTCATTAAGTTGGCATTTATTGAATTTCTACTAGGTACTAACTAAGCAATGCAGGACATAAGAAGGAGCAGGTCAGACACTGAGCACTGTCCTCACAGATGAAGAGAGGAAGAGAGGCATTACACAAATACTTCTTACTAACAGCGAGACTTACCTAGTTGTCCCTCAGGGAACTCTCTATAAACAGACCTTCAAGACTGACACTGGATGGGTGCCATGGTGCCAAGAGAATGAGGAGGGGAGAGGAGAGGCACTGGTCCCAGAATGGGCACAGGTGATGGCCCAACTGGGAAGAATCCATTCAGCGAGTCAAGGAATCCGGAAGGTCAGAGCACAAGGCACAGGTGGGAGAGGTGAGTGAGATGTCAGATGACAGATGACCCTGCATGCCGTGTGACTCAGGGGCTCCTGTTGGCTCCAGGTCAGTCTTAAAAATAAGCAGTTCTTTGAGTTGCGGACCATATTCTGTTCTGTGTATTTCAGAGCTTGTCACAATGACTGGCATACGGTAATGAATATACAAGAAAGGAAAAGAGGAAGAAAGGAAGCAAGAAAGGGAGGGAAGGATGAGGAATGAACGGCTAAGTGTAAACCTTGGAGAAAACTTGAGAATGAGAGATGGGTAGTGTCAACCATTTGAAGGGCAGAGAGATGCTGTCTCTGTTAAGGATTCAGAATTGGGGCCTTTATATAAAGGCTTCACATGTCCCTCAGTCGTAGGCAAATAATTTCACTCTCATGATCTCAGTTCTCTTTTTCCTGTGGAGTGAGCTAGTTGAGCTATCATCTCTGGACTTGAAATTCAAAAATTCTGTAGAAAGAGCTTTTAAATGAGTATGAGGGTGGGTTGCTACCATCCAGAGCACAACTGGTTGCAAATTGCAGTGCGGTTTTTGGGAATGATCTGTCAGGAAGAAAGCAGCATAGCAAGAGTGTGTTTTCAGGGAGGTACACACCCACATGCAGAATCTAAACTTTCTGATTCATCTTTGATAGAATATTCATCTCCCTTCTAACAATACAGTTTAAGGAGCTATTTTTCTTCAAACTTATATTCTGTAACGTGTTCTACAGTTCTCAAATTGCTAGTGTCAGTTAAGACGAGAACAAAACAAGAATGTTAAAAATACATTGTGTCTCCATGTCATTGCCACAAAGACTGAACAGCCAGCTTGCCAGGGAAGGCTTTCTTTTCAGGGAAGATAATTTGCATGCTGGGCTTCACTCAAGTACTTTGAAAATGGGTCCAAGGAAATGTAGAAATTGAAATGATTATCAGAAACTGGTTGGTTGCGTTTTGTTCTAAATCGCTTTTATTTCCAAGACACTTTTTAGTTAGAGGATGGAATTTTCTTACTCCGTGAATATGTACAAAACTTTGGATTTATTCTTTCCTTTGGTTAATGGCAACTTGATTGATGTCCCTGTTATGTCCTATAGGTGTTTGAAGGTAAACTACAAATTACAAGGTTTAGAACTTTGAAGAAATTTTGTTGGTGTATGTAATACATAAGACAACTTCAGTGTTTTGTAGTCATTGATTATACTTCTTTGGAGAGCAATCATGAGAGTGTATGAACCAGTGGGCATGGACATAATATTTTGAATTGGATTTTCTACAAGGGAGAAACAAGAGAATGCCAGACAGCATTACACAGGGGCACACAAAGCTGAATAGCTTAACACTTGTGATGTGGTTCAAACAGTGAATCTCTCAGGCAAGAGTGGAGAAGTTGGACTTGACCGTCACCTTCCAGCTGCACGACTTGGGAGCCTCGCTGGGCCTCACCGTCTCTTTCTGTAAGATGAATGAGTCAGACCTCAAGAAACCCAGAGCTCCTCCAGTCTGAGGGTCTGCAAACTCAGAAAGACAGATTGCTTTAGCTACAAAAAATTTTATAATTGCATACTTGTGTCTGAGCTAAAACATCATGGAGATTGACATTTATTTTAATGAAAAATGTTTATGTTTTTAAATTTCAGGGATGACTATTAATTGTAGCCAAAAGAAACACAGTAACTTCTGAAGCACTAATGGTCTTACTTTTCACGTTTAGAGGAAACTTCTTTTACTTTCCTCGCCGAGCATATATAGACTTCTGAGCCAAATGTGAGTCGCTGAAACTGCAGTCATGGTTATGTATGTAGCCAGCTCTCCAGATCCTTGGGTTCTGCACCTACAGATTCATCCAAGTGCAGATCAATAATATTCACAGAAAACTTCACTTCCACTGATAGACAGTGTAGACTTTTAACTTCAGCATTGTCTCCTAAGCAATAGTATAATAACTATTTACATAGCATTTATGTTGTGTCCAATAATATATGTAACCTTGAGTTGAGTTAAATCAAGCAAGAGGATTGTAGGCAGGTTATATATAAGTATTACACTATTTTATCTAGGTGACGTGGGCATTTATGGGTTTTTGTGTCTGAGGTGCATCCAGGAATCAATCTTCTGTGGATATGAAATGATAATTATATGTGCTTGGCTGTTTTTCTCCATATACACAGGAACACACACACGTTTATATCTATATTTATATTTGGCTCATGACTTGAAACATGCTTACTACTGACAGCTTACTACTTTGTGGTTTAAGGAATAATTTTTCTCAGGTATGTCCTTCATTTATGAGGAATGAAACAGAAGTTGGTACAATTTGGTGTTTTTAGGAAATTCACTCCAGGAAGCCTGCATTACCCAGAATAAACTTCAGTCTGTCTGTGTTAACCCTGAACCTAAAACACAGCATCCAACTCTTCTAGACGTAACTCAAGGACAGAGGCCTGTATGTGCCATGAAATGATTATAGCAATGAATTATCACTCTGATTTCATTTTTGATGTGCTTGTCTCCAGCCCTGTACTTCTGATCTGACCCTCTGCTCAGCACTGTACTACTTCAGACTGGATGTCTTGGATGACTTTGCGAAAAGAGAGAAAAATGCGACTTTGTGCATACACAAGGTAGAGACAGTGAGAGACACACTGTATAAGTTCCCCAAAAAGGCAAGGCATGAATTCAATGTGCAGTTTTCAAAAATGTATTTCCCACTAAGGACCAAAGGTCAGAATATGGCTCCCTGTAAAATACCTTAGTGGAATAAAACAGAAAATAATTAATGTAAGAGCAGGAAGAAGACAACCAAGCTATGGGGAGAGAAAATAGTAGACATTTGGTTTTCTTGTCCTACTTGTTTTGTTTGCTTTTTCAAAGACTTGCAGAACCATCACCGAATCTTCATCCTGGGGAATTTCCATATACTGACCAAACTTGCCTGGTTGTAGGATGACTCGGAGCAGCAAAGCTCTTTCACTTGGAAGCCCTGTGCCTGGCAAGCAGGAGTGAGCAGCAGTTATAGTCTGACAGTTACTCTGTGGCTTGAGGAAAATGGCTTTTGGTCACAGTCCAGCTCCTGCTGGACAGGTACCCACATCATAAGAAACCGCCGCTAAATCTGGCACCTAGATGGACTATTATTGGCAGCGATTACTGAAGGCCTGAATCAGCACTTAGATTTTAGAGCGCTGACCATTCTAACCTGGTCATTCCAGGTCAGGATGGAGGGAGGCAAGTTTGCAAGGCTTAAAATGCGGACATCGAAGAGATTATCGCCTGAGGCTGTTTGACAGTTTGTGCATAAAATGATCGTTCAGATATCTAAGTTTTCCCATGTGACATTTTTATGTACTTAATCGAATACAGAAGAGGCAATCTTTCCTTTGTATTGAATATGATCTCTTATCACCCTGTTAAAAATCTAAGCTGACATTATAGGCACTATTACTATATAATACTGTATTCAAGCAGTCAAGGTTGTTTTAAGCAGTCACTATGCTAAGAGAGCTCACATTTTATAGAATGATAAAGTGACGATGAAGAAAAGCAAAGAAATTGGTCCATCCATGGTCAAGGCACTGCTGACCACCTCTGGGGGACCAGAAGCACCATTGTGGTTCCATCCAGACAGCAAAAGTCTCAAGGACTTATTTCGATTCATCTCAAGGTTCTAATAGGCCTGGTGTCTATTAGCATAAGTGGCTTGTTTTTCCAGTAATATAAGTGGTTTATTCGTCCAATAGGAGCTCACTGTGTTTCCACCACTTCTCTATATACCTGGTTACTTTTATTCAACACACAGTAAAATAGATCCCTGAATGGAGAGAGCATACTAAAGGATCAAAGGTGTTCCAAGGACATTGGCATCAATATGTCAACAGTAGGATTTACCTGGCCCACGGGGCCCAGCAGATATTAAACAGGGTAGTGGTCTGGGCCAATGTGGGGGAGGGTGGGGTACACAGCACTATAGCCAGTGCTGACCTTGGTACGGTGGGTGCACCTCCTGCTGGTCATTAAATGAGGTAAATTTAATGGCAGCCTTTGAGGTGAACCAATGTTTTATTCCTTGGCCAAGGCCGAAAATGTGGCTGGCCCTAAGGAGCAGAGGGTGATATTTAGGAGTGTGGAGAGGCAGGCCAAGTGCTCATAAATAGTTTGGAAAATGCTTATAAATGTGGTTGAGAAGAGACAAGGCATTGGAAACAAATGCAGATTTTCCAAACCAAATCTCTGAGACACAATTATATATATATATATATATATATATATATATATATATATATATATAATTTTTTTTTTTCTGGAGACAAACTCTGCTCAAACTGTGTGGTACAACTGCTAACAGCCTTTTTCCAGAAGGAGTCAAGTAAACACAGTAAAGAAATACTGGCCTCCTTCAGGGAATATTGGCTTTTCTTTTTCCTACGGTCATTGCTTTTTTTGTTTTTTGTTTTTTACCCTACCTGGAAAAAGCTACTGTTGTTGTAATTATATCAGACTAAATGCACAAAAATGAATTAGTGTTGAAAGTACTCAGCCTTAGATGCACATTTACAGTGAGTACACAGTCAATATGGATTTAAAAAGTTGAAGCTTCCTGATTTTCTTTTCCTTTGCATGTCTTTTTGCTTAGTTGCTTTGCATGGTCATAACTTTTGGTATTTGGAATCTCTTGACCTGAAAATGTATCTGTTTTTACATTATATCTAGGACAATGATTTTGTTTTTGCTTTACTTTCCCAAGTTTCAATAAAGTTTCAAAGTGAACGAGACAGAATGTAGTTGTAAACAGAGAATAAGACTGATGTGATGAGAGCAAATATGATCTAAATTTAAGTTAAAGGATGAAGATTTGGGTAAAACTGATTTTGTAAAGACTTACAGTAGTTAAAATATTTGTCATCCTATAATAAAAAAACACATTTTTAAAATCTGACTTCTGACCTCCATAGTTTACATTGTAAATGATTTTTAAATTAAAGAAAGGGTGTAGGAAAAGCCTCAGTTAAGTATTAATCCTTTACTGTTACCTCTATCTATTCCTGGGAAACGTTGAAGTACATATTATTCAAAAATTTTGGGGCACATTTAAATACTCGTGTGCAAACAGCATTTGACTCGTACTAAATATCTAAATTCTTCCTCCTTTCTTACAATAATGCAAGTAGGCGTGTTTGTCAGTTTGTAAATCATCCTAGGGGTTCATAACGTTGATGCCTATAAACTATCTGATAGACACAGCTTCTTTGTAAAATCAGCATCTCAAGTATCTAAGCAGCAGTGCATTAAAAGGCATTTCAAGGCAGTAATGAGATTTTTGGTCTGTCCCCTTCTCCCCAAACAGCGCTCCGCACCCCACCCTCGGTGACCCCCGCAGTGCGCACCCTTACCTTCTGGGGCCAAACGGGTAAGGCAGGTGTAACAGCTGCAGACACCACCAGGGGGTGCTAAAGGACAGTACCTGCTTGCATTTGCGGTTAAGCGGCAGTGTGAAAGTAGAATTACCCCAAGTTAGACAATTAGGACACAGCTCTACTGGGGCCTGGTGGACTATCTTCTTGTGAAAATAAGAAGGGGCAAAAAAACTTGGATCCCTAGACAGGACCACTGCAGTCATTCAGCAAATCCTCTTTTATAAATCAATCTACTGAGAGCCAGAGGACTGGTTTGTCCAAAGCCTCGCCTGGGGCCTGACCTGTGGCAAAACTGGACCCAGAAGCAAGGTGTCCAGACGTTTTGTTCGCAGCATTTCCCCACTTCTTTCCACAGTGAAAGTGCCGCAGGGGAAATTCGCGCACGGCGTTTGCCCCAGCCCCACACCAAAGCGTCACCTTCAACACTGGGGTAGGTGGAAAACAGCCTGCTCCCTGGTCACCTAGGTTTCCACTGATACACAAGGAGACTTTCCCTTCTCCTCGCCTCCTTGCGGATTCTTGGAGAAGTGAACAGGTTTCACTCCAAGGACTTTATGGAATCCGCGTTCCTACCAGAGTGTTTGCTAAGTCTTTCCTCACTTTTCTCTCCACTTTTCCGGTGAGCGCCAGCTGCAAGCTCTTTCTTATTTCTATAGTCAGGACACTGTTGGCCCCCTGTCAAAACTAACAACATCTCTCATGCCAAAAAACACATTAGGAACTAATATTTTAAAATATATTAAATGTCTGTATTATAGTGCACGCTAAAGCCCTTTTCCAACTGAGGCAGAGCTGATGTCTCCAGGTAAAATCCCCGTTCCTGCTCGGTGAGGGAGCCCCTGTTTTCTCCATAAACTACTGATTTCAGGCACACATTATGGATCTAGGAGAAAAGCCTGCAGCACAACATAAATTAGAATTAGAAACATAACGGAAACCTTTTAGAGCGCCTATTGATTTTAACGTGCCTGGTCCATAGAGGCGACTCGCATGAGTCTGCTTCCTTCTAATCTGACAGCTGTTCCACTATGGCCAGACCTTGGACTAATGAGGTTACAGCTGTCAGGGTTAATCAACAGGTCCAAATACGAACGAGGAATTGGGTAGCTTGTTTCAGTTAATTTGTGCAAATGTACAGATTGGTGGACAATATTTACACTGGTGACTCCAAATAAACTTTCGAGCCAACTATGATCTCAGCAGTTCTCAGCTCTACTCCGGGGAGATAAGACACAAATTGCCAACCCAGGAGATGGAACACGAGGGAGTTTATAGCTTCAAGCGACCCATGAAAAGCCCATTTATACCCAGTGTACTTTCCTCTTCATTGAGTATCTAATTGGATTTCCAATAGTTGAGCCTGGTCATTCCAGAAAAAGTTCCTCAACTGTTCTCATGATGCAGTTTAGGGATTTGTGCGTCTTTCACGCTTGATGTGGCACTTTATATAAGAGCACCCCGCCCTCAAGCTGCGTACTGATGAGAGCGTCCAGAGGGAGGGCCGCGATGGCTGCACATCCATTCTGTTATGAAAACATCATTCTATTAATATAAATACGGGTCGCATTTGCCAGGCCTAACTAGAACAGGTGCAAGGTCTTCAGATGCTTGCCTGCACTGAGAAATGTAGAGTGTACAAACAGTTTTCTCTTGCGGTGGCACTGCTGGTGTCGATGTAACGTTCGTCTCTGCTGCATTCCTTGATGTTCATGGAAGGTAGCCCAGGAAACTCGATAGGACTGGCTTGGAGGGGAGAGAGGGAAGGAGGAGGAAGAGACAGATAGTGACGACATGGTCTCTAGGATTCTGTTTATGCAAATACTCTCCTCCTGATCTGGGGCTTGCATGGGTTATGTAGACAGTACATTCTGTCAGATCTCCTGCTGTGAGTTATGGGATGCCGCCAGCAGAAATATTCTGCTGATTTGGAATTTAGAAAACAGCTTGAAGGCTCCTGATGTTTCTGTTCTTCCTCTTTTTAAAAAATTTCAGCCATGCGACTGTCATGGTATTGCCCATGGCTTCAAATTCATTTTACAGTTTTCCAGGCAAGAGAAAAATCATTACCTGAAAGGTGTATGTGGGTTTCTCTCTCTCTCAGGAGAGTTAGCTTAAGGTTTTACTTCATTTCGTGGTGTGAAAGTCATAAAGAAATGTGCCATTTGGTGGAGGCACCTTAAGAAACAGATAACAAATACTCTATGTGATGGTTGTGTATCATATGTGCATTATTCTAACCATTTTGTGAGTCCACTTGTGTACTCCATTTGTGAGTACACAAATTCCTAAGTGTACATGTGTGCATGTGTAAATGTGTATACACAGAGATTGTACAGTGGTCACTTTTCATCTGCACTTTCCTTTTTTACTCTTTCAATGACCTATAGTCAACCATGGCCTGAACATATTAAATGGAAACTTCCAGAAGGATATAATTTATAAATTTTATGGCATTATATTATAATTGTTCTATTTTATTATTAATTATAATTGTTTGCCTCTAATTTACAAATTAAGCTTTACTATAGTTATGTGTGCATAACTATAGAGGAAAAAGTACAGAATATAGGAGGTTCAATACTATCTATGGTTCCAGGTGTCCACCAGGGTCTTTGGATATACCCCCTGCAAAGATGGGAGAGATGCAGAATATACTACCAACTCTTATACAGAGTAAGGAGAGTATATGTTTAAATTTGTATATGGAGAGAGTATATGAAGTCTTATATGTAGTAATTTAGGATAAATTACTGCCAGTGTCATCACAGTAGTCTCTCTCAGCCTGGTGGACAAAGTGTGTGATAGCGCATAGATTTCTGACCTCAGAACACATGTCCTACATGCCCTCCTCTCCTTTAGTGGGAGAAAAATCCATGAATATGATGAGGAATTGCCCCCAACATGATGTTTCAATCTATGTAACGATGGAAGACTTTGAAGAAGTAATTAAAGTTCCTAATCAGTTGACATACAGTGAACAAATAGGGAGAGTCTAATTAATAGAGTCCAATGAGGGAGGACTTGGTCTTCCTTGAGATTTGATGGCTCTGAAGAAGTCGGTTGCCATGTTGTGAGAGACCTATGAGAAGACGAGTTGTCAAGAACTGTAAGGGTCCCCAGGAGGAACTATAGTCCCCCAGTTGGCACCCAGAAAGAAAGCAAGGACCTCTGTACAGTGGCAAGGAACTAAATTCAGGCACAATCTTGTGAAGTTGGAAGAGGATACAAAACCTTACGGACTCAACTAAGCTGTGAGATGACAGACGGACATTGCAGTTAATGTTTGCCGTAATTTTTTGATGCAGCAATGGTAAACTAATACACCCCTGCTCAGTACAGATGCTGATGGTTTGAACATCAACAGGAGTGGCGCCCTCAAGAAAAGGAATCATATGCCCATGCTGGGCAGGCCACAAATTAGCTGCTACCAAGAACATCAAATTATAAATGGTGCTAGTGGTTGTTACATTCTTCTTCTTGTCAAACATCTTATTTTCTTCTTTGCCTTACTCTTTTCTTTTATTGCTCAAAAGGAATAGAAGTTTGTTTGGATTGTGATTTGAAGCTTCAAGCACCACATCATATATTCACATGTAGCCTGTGTTTAGGGATTAGATGGTTACTCCTGAGGGTTCTCTGCCTTCTGTCTGCCCTACCTTTTAAGGAGAAGCCTGGTTGTAAGCAGGCTCACCTTTTGACTTCATAGCAAAGAGCTAAAAGGAAAAGGCAGGGGAAGGATGACCAAAAGCATGAGTGCAGGGGTAGGGATTTAGTTTTGTGGACTTTGTCATACGAGAAGACTTTCTTAACCTAAAAGCCAGATTCCATATCCCTGACGCTGGAACCTTAATTAGGGTGTAGTTTATATTAATCAATATTTTAAAAGTAAGCTAATTGAGCAAAGACAGGCTCCTTTTTGGTAAGACAAAAGAAGGATTTTAAAGAGGCGTTCTCTATTCTATGAATCCTTTTTATGGGGTTAAAAATGGAAATAAATGAGGTTATTTTGAAATTACTTTTATGTTCTGGATTTTGTTTTCTGCACTGTGCTCTTTGAGGTTATTTTGAAATTGCTTTTGTGATCCACTCAGTCTGAACCATGGGGATGGAAAATTTATAAACATGAATTGAGCACAGTTCTCAGAGTGCTTGCATTTCTGTTTGGTGACACAGCCATGAACCCAACGCAGACTTGGCCATCATAAGGGCTTCTGCTGTGGCAGGGAAGCCAGACCAGGTCATCTATCTTTATGTGTTGTTAATAAGATCAGCGAGAGCAGGACCCAATTACATGTCGTGCCTTTCCAGCTGAGGCTCCTGCCACCCACGCCATGGGTAGGATTGGCCTGCATCTCAGGCCTGGCCGACTTTTCTTCTGGAGCAGAAGTAAAATCTAAGAACCAACTGGTTTTCTTTGACTGCGGTGAATCATTGACGTGCTCAGCCCTGATATTATCCCATGATTTACAAATTTAATTTAATTACTACTATTCTCAATCAGGAATGTAGAGCTTTCATAAAAAAGTTTCAGCATAGTATGCATCCAAGTGTTCTCTCTTTTTTTTTTCCCATTAAGCACCAAAATATTAAGCTGAGTGGTAACAGATGAAAAGGAGAAGCTGCTTATTCTTTGCAGAATAATGGTTGCCACGTTACGGTCTGTGGTCCCAAACCTTCCATTCAATAGCAGTGGTTATGGCCACTGTCATGATACTAAGACACAGCTGAGCAGTTGAGGCAGTAAAGACGAAGATATCTACTACTGTGCCTCCCCTGAAAAGTTGTTTGACCCATATCTATCTTATGCAGACTTTCCTGATTTGTTGGTATAATAGAAGGCCATGAAAAAACTCTTTCCAGAAGGAGACTTTGTCCATTTGAGAAGCTTTAGAAAGGGAAGAAGACATCCATATGGATCAATTTGGAAAATAACTAGCACTGAAAGCAGTAATTAATAGTTAATTAGCACTTCCAGTGGTTAATGACTCTCTACCTGTCCTCCTACCATGCTAAGTGCTTTAGAAGAATTACTTGATACCTATAATAACTATAAATATTCCCACTTAACAAATGAAAAAGCTGACTCTTACTTAGGGTGAGGAACTGGTGGATGATTTCTCTCTGTTTCATGTGGAATTTAAACCCATGTATCCATCTCTGTTTGAGTCTAAATAGCACATTTAGATTCATATCAAGGTAGTAAACACAGGTGCTTCTTCAACAAGAAAGAAAAAGAATAAGAAAAGACAAGTTTTGTGTTTTGGGGCCAATTTTATAGTTTGGAATTGAAAAAGTTTAATATAAAAATGGTGTTAAATAAAAGGAAAAGTATTTTACACACTACATGAAGCCATGCAATAGAACTTTTAAGTGTATTATACCTGAAATTTCGTACTTACATCTCCTGTCTTTGAGAAACAAAGGCCATTCATTGGTCCGATATACTTTTACTCAATATTTGCAGTGGCAAAACATCCTCTGCCATGGAAGATAATTCTTTTCTCTGAATGGAATGATTTTATTCACATAAATTTTTCTTTTCAACAGATTACATTTGCCAAACTAATGTGTTTCCTAGGCAAGAACTTTTCATTACAAAGGAGAATGACTTCCTGAGGTTGGTCTCATGATTATGAGAGTGAGGTTCCATTTATGTGGCCAGAAATCTCCACCTTTAACCTAGGGACATCAGTGAGAGGCCTTAGCAAATGGTGGCAGAACTGGATGCATTCCACCATGTAAAATGCATTTTACATTTGCATGTAAAAAGAGAACAAAGTTATTATTATTACAAAAAATGGGAAAATTCTCTAAGGCCATGAAAGTTGAGGGTTAGGGATTATGAAGAATTAACCTAAGAGGCATGTGGTGTGCGTGCGTGTGTGTGTGTGTGTGTGTGTGTGTGTGTGTGTGTGAAAGTTACAATTGCAGAAAATATCATTAAAAACAATAATTCTCATCCAGAGACAAATTTGATCTCCAGGAGGCAGTCACAATGTGCCCACCACTGTCCTAACAGGGGACAGGGCTCCTGGCATCCAGGGAGTAGAGACTGGGATACTTGGCTCTGTAGGGCCCAGGATAGCCACCGTCACAGTGGTTAAGAGTGTAAGGGTGAGGATCTGACCTCTGGTCTAGAGGTGTTGTTAGCTTTCAGCTAACCACGTAGGTGGGAAGAAAAAGCACATCTAACTTGCTTAGGAAGAAGATGAGGAAACAGCAGAAAAAGGCCCAAGTCTTTGCAACTCCTGCCAACGTCTTACAGAAAAAGAAAGTATTTTTGGCTTTACGTCTTTTTAAAGGGTCTTGAACTCACCATTGACATTTTTATTTTTCGTGACTGCTGCACCCAACGACTACACACTGACTGGCTTAAGCAACAGAAATTTATCTCACAATTCTCGATTCTAGAGGTTCAAAGTCAAGGTGTGGACAAGGCTGGTTTGTCCAGAGGGCTGTGGGGGGATCTGCTTCTTGCCTCTCTTCACATCCAGTGGTACCCTGGGGTGCTGCTTGCTCCGTCACCCTGATGCCTGCCATCATCGTTACCCTGCCTTCTCCTTGTGTGTCTCTCTTGGTCCAAGTTCCTCTCTTAATAACGAAATCAGTCATGCTAGCTTAGAGCCTACCCCAGGGACCTCGCTTTACCTTGATTACTTCAGTAGGGAGTCAGTATCGAAGGGAGCTCACATTCTGACATACAGGAGATTGGAGCTCCAGCATATCTCGTTTTCAGAGAAGACATAATCCAGCCTTTACGGCATCTTAGACCAGTACCATTTTAGAAATGGTCATCTTGGAGGTTATGTATTTCCATAGTTTACTGAGGTTCTGCTTTCTTTTTGAGCATCTAGGAAGGGAGATATTTTGAAGAGATTCAGTAACAAAGATCTATTTTTCTATCTATCATCTATCTATCATCTATCTATCTATCTATCTATCTATCATCTATATATTATATTTTTATTATTTTTGGCTATTGTGAAGACCAAGCACAAGACCTCATACCTGTTAGGTAAGGGCTGCAGTACAGAACTACCTCTGCAGCCTGCATGGGGAAGATTTCAATTTTACTTCACTTGTAAAATTATTATGAAAAACAGTTACTTTTCTAACCATTCACGGTGCCTTTCTCCACCTCAAAAAGATGCCTTAACAGTCCCTGTTAACATTCAGCAAACTATAAGACAAAAGCAATACAGAAGTAAGTTTCTGCAGAAAATCTGCATTTTCCTGAAACGATATGAGTAACTTCATTTATGCCTGAGGAGAAACTGAGAAGGGCAGACTTGCTTATGTTCTGGCCTGTTTGCTTTTCTGAACGGGCTTCTGGCGGCCTGTGGTCGCCTTTGGTGGTCAGTGAGACAATGAAACAAAAGAGCCTAATGTGCTCACTGCAATCCTGCCACCCAAAAGTGACCAGCCAAAATTACCTGTGACCTTTCCCAGGAGTGTGAGCAGAAAACCTTTCTTGAAAGAAGGAGCGATAAAGAAATTTGGACTTCATTCTTTCATGGGTTTGCTCATAGGAATGTTTATTGGCGAGACAGTAAGAATAAACCCAGTTATTGAAGAGGGAGTCGGGAAGTTGACAAGCATGGCTAAACCCAGTAGAGAAATTTGATGAGGAAATTAGATGCTGTGTAGATGGTGTGTAGTGATTAGTCTTCTGAAAGCCAGGATTATTATATAAGTGAGTGGGGGAAGGGTTGCTTATTGTGACCAACAGATTCCACTGGTACAGGTATTCTTCCAGCTAATTAGATCCATAATGCTGCATTTGTTTATACTTTTCCAGCAAACTCTTTTCCATGGAATAGTTTAATAAGATGAAACACCAAAGCAGCAGTATTTTCCTTCCCAAACTAGATTGTAGCAAAAGGAATTGCGATTAACAGAGGCATAGCTGTTTCTATAAGGCTTTTTAATTAAAGAAATGCATTTTAAACTTTATTTATTCATGCATATTTGGGTCTGAGTGTACCTGTAAGCAGTGAGAATCCTTGTCCTTTCAAGGACACTATGATCACAGGATGCAGAAGAAAACAGGCGTAGAATATCCTCTCTGCCTGAGCATTTAAAAATTTTACTCAATGATTCATATCCTAGCAGATTCCAACAGCTCATCTTGGCAACCTGCAGGCCTCCGCTAATCATTCATTTTGAAAAGATTTTCTAATTTTGCCTTCAGTTGATGAAAAAATACAATATGCAGTGGGGTTAACTAGCACATTACCTGACATGTAATAGATGCCCAGTGAAGTAGATTATCCTCTTCATTTTCATTTTCTTCATCACAATCACTGGTTACCTTTCCCATATGTGTGCGCTGTAAACAAAGACGTTATGTCTTGGGTAGATCTAAGAAAATGCCCAAACCCCGCATTACTCTGCTGGTGCTGCGCTCAGCATCTCCACATGCAGCCAGACCAGTCCCAGATTAAACGGCTTGTTTAAACTGGTAAACAGATATTAGATGTGGATTTCTTTGATGACAATTATGGCCCCTTTGTGGGAGAAACTCAGCCTTAGCTAGCAAAAATTCAAGTGACATCAAATGTGTTCCACGTTACAGAATGTACGGACCAATGTTTCTGTCTGAAGTTGTAAGATGCAGGAAGAAAGTATTTGCCTGCCCCATGTCAAGCGTGAAACTGGCAAAGCTACATCTTGGGACGTCGCCTAGAACCATTTCACCCTTGATTTTTTATTTTAAATTATGCGTGTCATCTGGTCTTATAGTCATTGCTCATAATGAGCTATTTGCTTTTGTGGGTTTCTATTTGTTTAAATAATACACCCACCAGGTCATTGAAAAGAGAAAAAAGTACAGCTTACTAAAGAATTAATTTTCTGGAACCTAAGTAGCTAGAATGGACAACTGATAATTAATAATTCTTGCCATGAATAAGACAGCTGACAGATATTCTTCCAAGTCTCTGGTTTGAAACTGCATAGGATTGGTTTAGAGAATTCCACTGGGTGAGAGATGTCATCAGAATCCTAAATGGATCTGCCTCTTACTGTGTTTCATAAATGCAACCTAGTATTTGTTTATACAATGAGAACTAAGCACAAAGAAAACACCTCAAATTATTTAGAAATATTGGTGTATTATTTAAATGAGTTTGTTATTTAATATAGATTGACTCGAGACACATATTTTATAAATGCATATTTTATAAACATATTTTATAAACACATATTTTATGAACGCATGCAATTTGCAATAATAATAACAACCAAATTTGCACATAATGCAAAGAATTTCTAAGTCCTTCATACATATTCGTTTATTTCTTAAGACAATCTAACAGTACTTATAGTTCAATCTAACAGTTCAGGAAATGGAGAGCTAGAGAGTTTAAGTAATATTCCCCACAACACAACCCCCATGCATGGTAGAGATGGCATTAAAATCTAGACAATTTAGCTCTGGATTTCTGCATTTCAATTCTATCCTACTTTTAAAAAATGCAAAAGAGCTCATGATAAAAGAAGAAATTCTCAAAAAAGAAAAGTTTCAAATCAGCCATTCTCCCTTTACCCTGAAGCAGTGGAAAATATTCGGGCATGATAAGCCTGAGGGGGAAAAAAATAAGGAAAAGAGCAGAAATCAGTGAAATTTAAAGCAAAAAAGAAAACCAACAGAGAAAAGCAATCGCCCTATATCAGCTGTTTAATTTATACTTGAAATTAAATAGCAGAAATAATTTGAGTCTGTTGTACATCGTATATAAGCAATTGATTCTATTTTTGCTTTATAAGATGGAAAATTCATTTTTAGGATTTTAATATTTTAGCCCTTATACTAAACTATTGTATCGAATCACTGCATTTGCAAGCTACTGAGTTTACATTATGAACTTGAGAGAGTTTCTTTCATTGCTCAGTGATTTTACATTTAAATAAAAAGCATGTGTTCTGAATGTGTTGTTTTGTATACACCATTCTCCAATTCACAGTGATTTCCCAGATTCCTGAGTTGATCTAGGCACAAACATCATCAGCTTTTCCTGAAGTGAACATCCTGCCTCACCAAACACGAGGAAGCGGTACAGTGCCATTGCATTAGTCACGAATGCTTGCCTTTTTTAATTTCAAACTCTGCCAAACCAAAACTCTTTTAGGATCTTATTTTACCTTAACATGGAAGCAGCTACTCCTTGGAGGGAAATTATATTTGCACGTTACAGTTAAAATTAAGTTTCTTTTATTTTTGCAACAGAAGAATTGTGACACAATGCTTTTCTCTTTGCTGCCACTATTTGCCAAGACAGCCCTTAAAAGTGGAGCTCATTTTCCTTTCTGAGAATTCTGTTATTTCAAGTATGTTTCTTTATATATATTTTTTTGCCAGCTGTGCAAATTTTTGTAAAACAGCTTCAATATGAATCTTTTATGACTGTTCTTCAATCATCCGAGTTACACCGAGCATGTAAGGAATAAGAGATAGCCACTTTGAATACTGGTGCAGAGAGAAAGCAGTATGCAGTCCACACAAAGGAAACTCAATCCTCTAACAGCTAATTAAAAAAGCATTACTTTCCACCGGGGCTGACCTCCAGCCATATAAAGGATAAAGATGGCTGTCTGTCAATCATGTTTACCTAACAAATTCTGGCACGGGATCGTGATGAATGGACAGATCTAAAAAGGGACGATATTGCTCAGAACTCTGAGGTACTCTTAATACCACCTTTAAAGTGGCAGAAGACCTCATCAGTAATTTGAAACCCCTGCCTCAGTGCTAGGGATACAGCAAGGCTAAATTTGCCGAGGACACAGATACTAGATACAAGAAGGGTGGTCGAAACATGTCTATTACATCCTCTAGGATTTTCATGCAAGTGTTTAAGGTGTCATAATGAGTTCATGTAGCCAAATATTTTTATTCAGATTTTTTAAAACCTTTTTAGTCACTTGAGAGTAAACCAAAGACCTAACGGTGGATTGTACTTGTTGTTCCTTGATGTTATCCCCAAATCAAGTACCACGAAGGGATCCTTGAAGTCTTTCAGTTCTTCCTCCTGTTTCAGACAGGCCAGCAATGTCCTTCTCTCCTTCAATTGTAACCATACTAAGAGAAGGTGAGTCCACTGCAGAGACTGGAACTTTTTACAGTCAGGTAAGTTCTGATTGAAACTAAGTCCAATCATCCTTAAAGCAACATTACATGCTGCCTTACCACTGAAAAAGGTTAAAAGGGTCTTTACTGTTGGCCGAAGAATGTCGCTTCACAACTTCCTATCATGGGGATTACTGTGAAGAATGCCCTGGATGGGAAACACTAGCCAGACTGATTCTCTCCCATCTGATAATGGCGAGGTTATCACCATAGCTTTTTTAACCTTTTCCAATATAGTCTTGACTCCAGCTATCTGTCCTTTCCATTCCAGCAGACCTCACTGTGCTTATTATCTTCATAGGTAGTATCAGTAATGACAGTAAATAATAATAAACCCACTTGTAGGAGTGTTCCGGATTGCAAGAATGATTCTATGCATGGAACGATTGCTAAAACATAGCAAACATCCTAACTGTAGTTATATTTAGGTGGTAACAATCCACTTAATGTTACATCTAGAAGTACAATTTGAAAGTGCAAGTGATCAGTAGAAATACAAATGTCTTTGAAATAATGCCTGGGTTTTTGCTCCCTTGCATTTGTTATATCTGATCTTTTTTTAAAATTTGTTTTTTAGTCCTCTCCTGGCTGATATTCTAACAGCTTCCTTTAGGACTGGCAAAATTACATGATGCCAAGTGAGTCTTTTTCAGAGTCAGTTTATCATACTTATTTTCTTCTCGTTTTTTAGATTTGAAATTATAAACATTCCCAGGTTAATCTGGTTTACTGTTCACACTCATTGCATTAAAATTTTATTGAATTCAATGAATTTGTTGCTCATATCTGCTTCTCAGCTTCAAGTGATTACTTTTACTATATCGCTAAAACTTTATTTACAGTTTCGGTGGCCACACTCTGTTCTGTTTCTGCCCTCCTTAAACAGCAGAATATATCAAGGTCAACCTGTGGGCTGTTTCTCAATTGCTAGTAAAAGATTAAGTTGTAATTATTTAAATATCCTAACCAATGAGATTATAGCTCCTCTTTTATTTTTGTATGTCCATAAACATTTTATTATGCAAAGAAATAAAATTGAGATATTAAAGAATCTTAACAGTATGAATTCAGTGTCTGTGTGTGTGTGTGTGTGTGTGTGTGTGATTTCCTTGCCTTTTGAAGAAGGGAAAATGAATTTAGATAATTTATGACATATTAATGATGCCTACCTGAAATACATCTGTAACTTGTAATGTTTAATAGTAGCGAGAAAGCTTAATTTGCCCTCTCTTTTACCCATGTTATAAAAAGAAGAATTTTGAGTTTAGAGAAGGTGAAACACTAAGCAGAGAATATTATGTGGTTCCTTCTTTTTATTTGCTTTCCATGAGCTTTACCCTAAAATTCCTCTAAATGTCTGTCTTCATAACGGCTTTTGGCGCTGTTATTTTTGGGTGACCTAATAAAGAATGCAACACAAGAAAAAAAAAAATGTGAGGGCCCCGGGCCCTGAGGATAAGTATCTGCAATCAATCACAAAATTTACAGCAGATACTAAAAAAGGAGAAGCAGTTTTACAGAGAAAGGATCTAAAATGGCATAATGTCATCATAGGAAAAGACTCCAAATGGCATTTAGTTCCAGCGTACTCCAGAAGTGCAAGTGATATTCCATAAATCATCCACATTAAAATATTATGTTAAGGGGCTATAAAAATGGAGGCATCAATGCATGTAATTTAAAGTGCTTGCCCTTGAAATGAAGTCACTCCCTTGAAACTGTTTTTTGCACAAGACTTCATGCATATCTCAGAATTGCAGAACAGAAGAAACTAATAGACTAAAAATTCAGGGAGTTCTTTCCACACCTTGCCACACCCACAAGGCATGACTGTCCACCATTTTGAAAGTGTATGGGGAAGCACTGATCAGTTACTGTGAACATTAGTCCTGATATGTGAAACTCAATGGACTAAGAAATTCCTAGAAGATTACTAAAGTGTGCTCCTGAGTGTGTCTAGTTAGACCATGGAGGCATCGATATGGGCACTATATATGGTCTCTTGCCTGTTTTTCTCTGGTGTTTTTCCCCTGCTTAGCTTTCTGGCTGCTCTGAATTAAGCAATGTTACTCTTTCAGGCCCTTTACCATGAGGTTTCTTCCCTGCCGCCTGCAGACCATGTGCTGAATCTCCTGAAATCATGAGTTAAATGAAACTTTTCCTTCTTTTAAGCTGTAGGTGTTGGGTTTTGTGTCTTTAGTTTCTTTATCAATGCCATACTGACTTTTATTTCTATCTAACCTTCTATAGCATCTATCATAATGCTGAGTACATATGAGGGTCTCAAAAAAATAAGATGTTTAATTGATTTATTGGAATATTAGAGTGTCATTTAAAAATTAAAAAAAGTAAAATCAAGAAAATGCATTAGCCAACTCCTTTCCTTCAATTTTTAACATGATAATTATTTTAAGTGAAATCTTATCGTATGTTCGTATTGTTACTGAGTGTATAAACAGAAGGTATTTTAAAAAACACTTACCTAGATTTCTGTTTGCTATTCAGTATTTTTCACATATGAGTAAAATATAAGAAATAAAGAAAAACTATTTTGAAAAAAATATGAAAAGGTGTATAAAGCAGTGAAACAGTTTTATAGTTTTCTTGACTAACGTGAGGTTAATTTAATAGAAAAGTGCTCATTTTGGCAGTACATATAATAATTCAATAGAAAAATAATCAGACTCGCATTGACCTGTAGACCGAGTTTATCAGGAACTAGTTATGCGCTGTTGGGCTTCATGCAACTCTGAATGCCCTTATTATCTCATCTGTGCTATTTCTATAAAGAGCTCAGTGGCTAGAACAAGTTAATGAAAATAAAAAGCACTTCAGAAATAGTGTTCTGACACACAAGATTCTGTGTGGCTATCTGGACTCCCCTGTGATTCACAGTTAAAAAAAAAAAACAACCAAACAAACAAAAAGCAAGTTATACTGTAGCAACTGTCCACTAGCTTAAAAATCCTAGATCTCAGAGGAAAGTGGTATAACAGTTTACAACTATGTTTAAGCGTCTTTTATAATAAGTACCTGCAGTTGAAATGTGTGCCTATGGAGGTACATGAAGTGACTTTGGATGGTCCATGAATGAACCTTTTAAGTCATGTGCTTATTTTAGGAAAAAAAAGACGCCAGATCTTCAATGTGAAAGATATTGACTTTCAGCAACATGAGTTTAGCTCAAAATCTATGATCATAAGGTAAAAATTAAGACATAGACCATATATACAGTAAGTTCATGGTTTAAGTTTTTCAGTGACTAAATGCTTAGGAGACACTTCCCTACAATCCCATGTGAAGTATAATGGTCACTAACTCTGACAAAGGCACTGAGGAAATGCCAGGGCTGGACTAGGAAGCTTAATCTGTTCATTAGAAGTCTCTAAACATCTCAAAATCTTACTTCTACGTGAGTGCAATAAATTTCACTGCAGCCTCCAAAATTCAATGTGAACCCCACACTCTAGACACCCAGGATGATCGTCTTTCCTCACGAGAGTCCTTGTTTGCTGCTGGCCATCTCCACTGACGCCAAGCATTGGCATGAACCTCAGCCCTCTATGCCACTGTGCACCTGTAATCTAACAGATGACAGCATCCAAAATGGGCTTTGGTTCCGTAAATTGGTAAAACTGGCATCGTTTTCCTTAGTTCTCTCCAGGTCTTTTCATGTATTTTTATTTTGGCCAATTCTATGTGGACTAATAATTTCCTTCTGAACTTTGTGTAAGTTGAGGGAAACTTATTCATAAGCTCTGAGTTGACTTACATGTAGAGAATTGTGAAATTGTTAGTATTTCTAGGGAAGAAAACTCATACTAAGTTTTCAAGTTATTTTTCTGTAAGATATTTTTACTTCTTCTGAAATTACAGTTTGCTCCTCACCAAAGGCCTGCAAACTTAAGTACTCAAATTGTCTCCTAAATTCAGTGTCTTAGTTACTTTCTTGTTGCTGGGACAAAATGCCTGACTCCCACGAGTTAAAGGAGAAAAGGTTTATTTTAACTCATAGCTTGTAGAGACTTCAGTCTATACTCAGCTGGCTCCAAGGCAGGGTGGCATGACACAGCAGAGACAGCTCATAGTAAAGCAGGTAGGAAGTAACATCAGTGGACTAACGCAACATCACATGCCATGATACATTCACCTCCCCAAAGCCCAACCTATGAGAACATGAGGTTTGGGGGAACATCAAGATATAAACCATAGCACTAGGTTTACATCAGAAGTTTTGCTTTCAACTTATGTCTCTGTTATAGTTTCTTTCAAGATGATAATTACATGAAGAAAAAGATGATAACTTAAAAAGATATCAACATATTTTATTCTAAGTCTTTTGCTTTTATTGAGACTTACAAGATCTCATGAACATGGTAGTAGCTTCTTATTTCTTCCCACACAGGCAAAGGAATTAGAATAGATGAGTAATACAAAGGAATGAAACCATGGCATTACAACCCTAAGAAATGCTGCCTTTTCTATTTCACTGCCCATTAGAGAAGAGCAGCCTAATGAGAGAGGCAGAGTTGATGTCTCTTGACTGGAGTACATAGAAAGAAAGACCAGGTACGAGAAGTGAATTTAGTAACTTGTTAATGTTTACTTCACCAAGACCCACAACATCATTATGTATCTGCTCATATCATAGCTGTTTTGATGAAAGGAGAGTTGACTGACTGCAAACAAGTTCATAGACCACCAAGAACTGCTAATGATCTTTGACCTCTTGTGAGGCCTTCCCTAGTGAGATTGATATTAGTGGAAAAAGAATATCTTACTATCATGAGAGAGATTTCTACTACATGCACATCTACAGAATAAGAAAGTCTATAGTGTTACTGGCATAACTGGGTTGAACTTCTGTTTCATTCTGGAAGCCCAGTTATGGAGTCTAATTGGCCTGGAATGGAAGATGAATTTGACACTAGGAAGGAAGATGTCAGAAGAGAGCTGGGAAACTGACTTCACTAAAGGAACTGGATTCCCACAGTGAGTCACAACAAATGAGTCAGATGAGTCACAGTGTATATATGTATACATCGTTTACAAAATAGCTCATGGCAAGTGGCAAATATGGCAAAGTGAGCATAGGTTTGGCTCTGGAAGATGCTAATGACTTAGGTTAGTTAATTAATGGGTGGGAAAGTGAAGGCAAAGGTGATGGGTAATATTAAAGTCTGGGTAACGGTGTCACCATCAATCAAGCCAGTTAGTCGCCCTCACAGTCCTGAGGGAAAAGGAGCGTGGTGAAGTGGAGGAGCCTTCAGGGCTGCAGTGCCTGTCTGTGCTCAGCTGAGGTGGATGTGTCTTCCATACTGGGCTGAGAATCCTCCAGCCAGGCCCCCCAGTGGAGGCATCTGAAGGAATGGGCCTGCCTGTGCATTTCTGCAGCACTGTGTCCATGCTGGAGTCAGCGTGAGAAAAGTGTGGCCTTGGCATGACCATGGTGACAGATTTCAGAATGCTGCAGTGGGGCCATCAGTCAATTTACCTCCCCAAATTTAGAGATCTGTGGAGTGTAGCCTGATGATCTCCGTTACGTTTAATTTCTCTATCTTATACTCCCCAACCTTCCTGTCTTCATTTGTGTTCCACAACATGACAAATGTGCTGTTCAATTCAGGACATTTA
>PVJX010010228.1:0-57855 GCA_004027295.1 Dolichotis patagonum
CAAAAATACCCAGATCTTTTTAAAGGCACCATGGATATTTCATTCCCAGATTCTTCTTTTAAGCTTCTTGGTTAGTCTATTATTTGCCCCAACCATTATTCACTGACTCAAGCAGCCATGAAGTTAAACAATTAGCTCTAACTGTTTTTGACAAACACCCTAGGGAAAAGTATTATTATTTTTTCCCACTGATGAACGCTAATAAAATAAAGGAAGCCACACAACTGAGGTCTCCCAGGGAAACACTAGATAGATAAAATAATGACAATTCTTTATGAATGAGGCTTTTAAGACACACTTACTTCTTCAAAGAGTGGAGGAGAGAAGCACACTCTTTTTGGTAACTACCAGGCTGCTGGTTCTCACTGCAAATGTGGACTCTTTGTTTTCAAGACTACTGTGGAGCTAGAGACAGGGGCGTGGGAACAGGGCAAGTTAAATGATTGCAAAACTTACAGTTTTTACTGAGATTCAGTCAGTTTTCTTGAATAAATGCTCTATGGGATGCTATAAACTGTTGCTTAAATTTCCAGAGCTCAGAAAAAGTTGATTTTGACAATTTTTTGCCAGTTTTTTCATCGCTTTTTATGAGGGAGAAGATTTTGAGGTTCTTAGTCCACTATTTTGCTAACATCATTTAGCAATAGTAATCTCTTGATGGCCATGTAGTATTGGCTTATCTAAATCTTGTGATTTTCATTTATATATATAAAGCCTAAAACTAAAGTCTGTGAATATCAGTTGCCATCTCAGAATGAAGATGGCTGTTTAGACAAAGGACCATTAACTAGGAACATTGCTTTAACTTTCTCTGGTTGGTTATTTGTTAATGAATAGAGATAAAGCCTTTAAAATAAATATGTCTATTTTCTTATGGGAGCAGCAAAGAGAAAAGGATCATATATGGACTTTCCAGTTAGTTTTGAGCATTAACCTTGGTCTGGACAGGTAACTGTTAGCGTGATCCTATGCCTGTATTGCCTGGTACCATCAGAGTTTATAGCTATTATCACAGTGCAATAGTATCTTCACTTTTTACTCTCAGAAAGGTCCCAGATAGATGATAAATTTTATGGCCACCTTAATTCTTGACAGCAGCAGGGGATAGGGAGAACAGCACATGTTTCAGGGGCTCCTGCAAGAATGGGTAACAAAGGAAGCCAGTTTGCTAACAGGAATGGAGCTGGGAGGAGGCTTGTTTATAAAGGTATTCTATACTGAAATATCTTTAAAACAAGTGAGTCTGCCTCAGTTATGTTATGCTTTCCCTTTTACTCTCTAAATATTTTGATTATATCAATTGATTTTTTCAAATGTTAATCCAATCTTCCAGCCTTGGGATCAATGCCACTTACTTGTAATACACTGTCTTTTCCACATTTATTAATATTTTGTCTATGTTTATACAAGTATGTTCATAAGGAATATAGAAACAGTTTTATTTGATTGTGATGCATGTGGTTTCATTGTCAAGGCATTGCTGGTTTCCTAAAATTAAAAGTGTGCTGTCTGTTTTTGAAAGAGAGCAAGACTGATATTATTTCTTCCTTAAATGTTTAATAGAAGGCAGTGAAACCATCTTGGTCTGGAATTTTCCTCATAGGAAGATTGTTTACACTCAACTTTATTGGATTATGACTTATAAGCAATAAAACGCACCAATTTCCAGCATACAGTTCAGTGAATTTTGACAAATGTATGACCATGTAGCCACAGTTGCAATCAATTCTCTCTTAAAATTTTCCCTTTGCTCTGATGCAGGCAGCATATTTTTCTAGTCCTAAGCTACCACTGATCTACTTTTGTTACTATGGATTAATTTTGCATTTTCTAGAATTTCTTCTATATAGAATCATAGCATGATTATTTTTGTTTTTAATTTTTGTTTTGTAAAAATTTTTTATTTTAAAAAATATTATTTTTAACTGGCACATAGTAATGACATATATTAGGGGCAAATGTGTTATATATATTATATATATAATAATTATATATAATATATATTATATATATATAATATATATATATAGTGCAAGGATCAAACCCATCACATTGCCATGCTGTTTTTCTAGGCTATATTGCTCTAGTCATCAGTACTTAGTTCCTTTTTAACACTACATGTGGGAATATTGCAATTTGTATATCTATCCACCTGTTAATCGACAACTGAATTTTTTTCAGATTTTAGTGATCATGAATAAAACTGCTATGAACCTTCATATTACAAGCCTTTTTGGGACATATATTTTTACTTCTCTTGTGTAAATAGGAATAGAATTGCTGGGTAAGTGCATATTTAACTTTGTAAGGAACCATTAAACTGTTTTCCAGTGTAATACCATTTTGCATTCCCATCCACAGTACATGAGGTTCCAATTTCTCTTCATCTTCTCTAATACTTACTATTCTAATTTTTAAAAATTGTAGCCATTCACTTAGGTATGTAATAGATTATTTTGGTTTGGTTTGCATTTCTCTGGTGGCTAATGATATTGTGCATCTTTTGTTTATTGGCTAATTATCATTTTGTGAAAATCTCTTCAAATTTTTTGTTTTTAATTTGGGTAGTTTGTTTTCTTATTAATAAGTATAAAAGTTCTATATGTGTTCTGGGTACAAGTCTTTGGCCTCATATGTAAATGGTGAATACTTTTGGAGGATATCAATTATAAATTCTAATTTTCAAAGGCTTTTTCATTAAGTTTGTCAGATTTCTTGGCAAAAATGTACTCATGTAAGATCTATTGTGACGATCGCCTTTTATTCCTTATATTTGAGATATGTGTTTTTTTATTCTTTGATCCAGCCAACTAAGGGTGTGTCATTTTTGTTGAAGCTTTCAAAGAAGTACTTTTTATTTTTTTAAAATTTTCCATTATCTATCTCTCCTTTGGTTATTAATTTCTCCTGTCATATTTTTGTTTATTTAAAATTATTTTTATTAGTACAGTATTTGTAATATATAATGAAAATATTCATCATGGGGTTTTGGTATGTAAACATATGACATCTCTATTATTTTCTCTTTATCATTTGTACTTTTATAGATTACAGGATTACTTTTGTTCTTCTTTTTCTAAAGGTAGAAGTTTAGATTACTGAGGTCAGATCTTTCTCCACGGGTCAGGTATAATTTTCCTTATCAGTACTACTTTAGCTGTAACCCAGAAGTTCTGATGTGTCACATTTTTGTTGTCATTCAGTTCAAAATATTTTTTCATTTTCCTTACAATTCCCTTCTTGATTGACAAATTAATTATGTTTGTTGTTTAATTTCTTTCTATTTGGTTATAAAGACCATACAAAAATTGTTAGTATTTGATTTAGCTTTAGACCATTTGAAGGCTTATTTCCTTGTTTAAAAGTTCATTTTCTTCCTGTTTATTGCTTTTGATGCATCCTGATAAAGTTCACTTACCCTCATGTCCCACAAGCATATGTGATTGCTTGCTCCCTCTTTGAAATTTGCTACCGGGTAAAATCTCTTTCAAATCTCATGCTGGCAGGATTCTCCCTTTATGAAACAATGCACCCTCATTATCCTCTCTGTCTGTTTCTTTCTCTGACTTTTTCTCCCTGTCTCTGTCTCCCTGTCTCTGTTTCTCTGTGTGCCTCTTTCTCTCTGTTTTTGTTTCTCTATCTCTCTGTCCTTGTCTCTCTCTGGCTCTGTCTCTGCCTCTCTTCTGGACTTCTCTCAGAGAATCATCCTCTCCACCACTCACTTTGGGACTTCTATTCTGACATGGGTTGATTAGTATTTCTTTGATCATGACAAAGGAGTATTATATGTGGACATCCAAACAAATTGAAATGTTTCTGTGTCTTGATAGAATTACTATAATGGGCTTTACCAAATTAAGAATTAATAATTTTGTGGTCAGAAAATATATTTTGTATGATTTCCATCTTTTTACATGTATTGAAATGTTCTGGACTCTAACATGTAATCTATAGAGCTAAATATACTATGTGAAATTGAAAATACTGGGTATTCTAAAACACTGGGAATATGCCCTAACAAATGTCGGTTAGGTCATTTTGGTTAATAATGTTATTCAAGTCTTCTATATCTTTTTTTTTTTTTTTTGTACCAGGGATCAAACTCATGACCTTGCATTTGCCAGGCAGGCACTTATGCTGCTGAGTTAAATTCCCAACCCCAAGACTTCTATATCTTAACTTAGTTTCTGTCTATTTGTTCTACACATTACTGAGAAAAGCTGAGATCTCTAACCATAAATGTGAGGTTGTCTAATTCTTTTATTTAGTTTCATTAGTGTTTACATCATGCATCTTGAAGTTCTGTTGCATAAACATATTTAGTTTTGTTATCTACATGAGTCAGTTATTTTTTAAAAACTGAAATGTCCTTGTGGCAGGAAGAATTATAAGATTATCTAAAATATTTCTGCCCTTCTAGTGAATATGACTGGAATGAATAATCTTGAGGACTGCTAATAGGATGGATTTTACTCCCAGAATTTTGATATTTCATGAAAACTATTGATCTTAAAATGGGGAGAATGATCTGGGTGGTTCTGACCTATCACTTGAAAACAGAGCTTTCTGCAGCTGGCCACCAAAAAGGAGTCAACAATTTGAAGCATGAGAAGAATCCAATACCCTGTTGCTGGCTTGAAGATGAAAGGGACCATATGTCAAGGATGGTGAGCAGTCTCTAGAAACTGAGAGTGTTCTCTGGCTGACAGCCAGAAAAAATCAGGGAACTCACTTGTAAAACTAAAAGGAATTGAATTCCCAAGTGTGAACTTGGAAATAGTAGACTTTCCCCCCAGTGCTTCCAGATGAAGACTCGATTTTGCCATTTCATTCTTGTAAGTACCAAGTAGAAAACCCAGCCTTCCTATGCAAACTTCCAATGTATGAACACAGTACCGACACCCCCACACACATTAAAGGAGGAGAGGTTAATTTTGGATCACAATTTCAAAAGTTTCAGTCTGTGGTTGGATGTCTCAAATACAGAACAGTATGGTGAAGGGTGAAAAGATGGAAAGCCATTCACATCATGGCTGCTGGGAGGCAGAGAGGGAAGGGAAGAGAAGGAAGGGAGATATACCCTGCAGATCACACTCCCAATGGTCAACCTTCAATCTGCCCCACCTCCTTATAGAAGCCAGCTATAGCTCTACCATGATCCAGTCAACTTCCAAAAGCCCTACGTCTGAACACATGAGAATTTGCAGGGACATTTCTGAGGGGTTTAATCAGGAATTGACATTGAGTGTTGTCACTCTATCTGCTGATTTGATCATAAGATTTTCCTTATTTAATCTACAGTTTAATATGATAAACTATATTGATTTTAGGGGCCGATCCAGACTTGCATTCTTATGAATCCCACTTAATCATATGCAGTATCATTTTTATATGTTGATGGATTCAATTTGCTAGTATTTTGTTAAAGATTTTTGAGTTTATGAAAGATATTTGACATTTTAATTTTCTCTTGGGATGCCGGTGAGTGACATCTGTGTTTAGAATAATGCTGGCCTCATAAAAATAAGCCAAGAAATGTTCTGTTTTTTGAGGAAGGCAGTGTGTAGAGTTAAGGATATTTCTTCCTTAAATATTTAGTAGAATTCATAGTGAAACTTTCTTACCATGGAGTTTTTTAGGGGAAAGTTTTCAACTACAAATTGAATTTTTGTAATAAATGTCAGGTTATCAGAACATGTTTATCTATTGCCTCTATTGCAAGTTTTGTATTGTATTTTTCAAAGAAATTTTTCCATTTTATCAAACCTTTTGAACTTTGTAGCATAGAATTGTTTGTAATATTGCCTTGTTATCTTTTCAATGTTTGTGGGACCTTTCTTCTTTCATTGCTTGTGTTTTTGTAATTTTTATCTTTTCCCTTTTTTTCTTGACTAGTGATGCTAATCTTTTGTTTTTAACAGAGAGAGGGGCATCCTGGGAGCACCAACATGCCTAGAAAATCATATGATATGTAGTTTCAAGCATTATTCTAAGATACATGTAAGTTTTCTTATTCTGAATGAAAGATTTCTTGACACCAAAAAATCCAGCCTTATTGATCCTTCTAGGGTCTCTTATATCCACACAGATGGTGAAATAACATTTAAGCAATATTCGTTAGGAATTTTTGTTGCACCATTAACTGAGTCCTTTTAGACATGAGACTGGAATGCTTTTGTGATAAGGGATTAAAGGCCCGAAGTCCTGATAACTTGCTTAAGAGTGATTCTTTCTGAGGGGATTAAGAACTTGTTCTTTGGAGACATCAGTGAAGTTGATAAATCTGTAGTCAGGAAGAAAAGAGAAAGATAGAAATTATTAATGTAAGGAATATGGGATATCATTACTGCTTCTATAGATATTAAAAGGATGATGACATTTATGAGAAAAATTATGCCAACAAATCTGACAATACACACTACCAAAACTCACTCATGAGTTTGTCAGAATTTCCAAAATTATTGTCTATCTATAAAATAATAGAATTTATAGACTAAAAATCTCTCCCCCCCACAAAACCAGCACTTTCCAAAGCCCTCCAGGCCAAGTTAACTTCAATCATAGTATTTACCAATTCTTCATTTTATACAAAATGAAAGAGAAAGAAGCATCTCCCAACTGATCTTATTAGGTTGAGCATTTTAAGAAAATCATATATCAATGCCATCATGAATATGGCACAAAAATTCTTAACAAAAGTTTAACAGTTCTAACCCAAATCAATCAATACATCATCAGTATCTCCCTATGAAGATACTAATCACACAAACCTTTGTACATGAATGTTCAATAATGGCTTTATTTACAATAACCTAAAATAGTAACAACCCAAATGTATAAATAAATAATTATAAATAAATTATAAATATATAAATATATAAATAAATAATTATAAATAAATTATAAATAAATGAATTTATAAATAAATGAATAAATAATTGTACAGTTGAAGGCTACATTGTTGATTTCATGTAAATGAATACAAGTCAGCAATTAGAAAGAATAAGCTAACATACAACAACATGGATGAGTCTCATAAGCATCCTATCAAGCAAAAGAAGTCAGTCAAAAACAACATATATCTCATGGTTCCATTTACGTGATTCGAAAAAGTCAAACAACTCTACAGATACAGGTAATAATACAGATCAAAATTGAATTAAAAAAAGGCAAACAACTCTACAGATACAGATAATAATACAGATAAAAACTGAAACCGTGAGAGCCTGGTTATGAAAGTGGGAAGAGTTAGAGAGAAAGGAAAAGAGATGGATTAAAGAAGAATATGAGGAAATTATTGGGGGGGATGGTGGACATGTTTACTATTTTGAATATGATGATGATTTTGATGACGATGAAATTCATGAGATGACACATTTAAATATTTGTGGTTTATCATACATCAGTCACATCTCAATGAGGTTGTTAAAAACTCACCAAAAAGTGGAGGGAGGGTAATTGAGGAAAACTACAGGAACTTGGTCCCTGGCAGCTACCACTTTCTGGCTTGCCCTCATGCCTAATTTTGTTTCTTGGATTTCCCAATGCCTTGATCCTTCCTCATTTTCGTTCAGTATTTTGCCTTTTATTTCCTATTGGAGTGTCAGCATTTCATGGGGTTAGGACTTGGAGAAGGCACTGGGTCTCTTCAGTATTTTCTTCAGCCCCTATTATATCTTTAGTTGGTTTTCTTGGATTTCCAAAACTAAGACCCTTTCCACAGCAAGTATTTTTTGCTGTATATACCCTGTAGATAGTCTGTATCCCTGTAAATTGGAGCCCTTCTTTGCCTCCATATGAAACTGAAGTTTAATGGTGATAAGAACTGGCAGTTAATTTGTTTGTTTTTATGTCCTTGAGATTTTAAACTGTAAAGCTCCATTGTTGGATTGCAGAAACATGAGGATAGTCTCACCCCTGTGATGGTCCAGGCTCTTATATCCAGGGCTCTGAGCTCCACCTCTAATCCTTCATATATGATTTGCGTTCTTTTTCCAGGAATCATTTTAACCAATTCCATAGCCTCCAGCTGCTGCATCTTGAGAGCAGTGAGTGCTACACTAATAGCAGGCAGTTCTCCTGGTGCAATTTATGGCTTCACAGTTCTGAAAATTACAGTCATTTACAGTCTTCTCCATTAGTGCCCTAACCCCATCCCATTATGTCTGCATGTTTTTGGTTGCTGATGCCTGAAACTTCTTGTTGCTTTACCACCTGATCTCTAGCTGAAAATGTTTCCTTCCTATTTCTTAGAGGCCTTCTTATCTGTAGACTTGCTCCATATTAAGATCATAGGTTGCCTTTGTTTGTATTCTATTATTGGGCTAATTTTTCTAAAGTTGTAGTTTTCCATAGTTAGTTCTCCTAGAGGGGAGAGATGAATCTGTGAATCCTGATACTTCCACCATCTTATTTCTTAAGCCAATCCTATCTATTCCCCTGCCCTCATTTTTAAAATTTTTATTTCTTTGGAGTCAGGGTCTCACTACATAGTCTAAATTAGTCTAAAATTCCCTGTGTAGCCCAGTTTGACCTTGAACTCTCTTGATCTTCCTGTCTTCGCTTTCCAAGCTGGGATTACAGGTGAATGCCACCATGCCTCCCTGCTCACTTTTCTTCTATAAACTAGCTAATTGCACTTAAAATTTCTCTCACTGTCAGTCCAATACCATATCAAACCCAGATTTGGTTCCTTGTGGTTCCCTGTTACTATCTTTCCACTTTTATAGGCTGATGAGAGGTTTTTAAGAGAGTCCTGCTCCCCAAAAGGCTTGAACCCATGAGCCATTAAAAGACAGGGCTGCTTCAGTAGGGTGTTCCTCAAGCTCTAGGATGTGTCAGGATCACTGTGAGATTGTTGAGACACAGTTTGCTGGACTCCATTCCCAAAGTTGCTGATTTGGGGAAACTAAATGTTGTGTTTTACTAAGTCCTAAATTGATATTGCTGCTGCTGGGTGGGACTACCATTTGAGAACCACAGCCTTAGTGCATCCTCGGCAACAGTCCAGGGCTTTCCTTGATGTGTTATCCAGCCACCTCACTGCTCTTCCCCGTGTCAATAGTGACTGTGACTATGAAGTCTGTGTGTGTGTGCTTTGTACTCATTCCCAAGCTTGATTCTCTCCATTTTCTCTTTTCTCTAAGCCCTTTAGTCTATCTCATGGGCCTTCCTGCTGCAGATCACCAAGGTAGGAACTTCTTTAGCTCTGACCTTTCAGAGTCCAAAATTCACTACCAAAACTCCAAGCCACCTTGCAAAGGATGTCTAGATTAATTCTACCAAATTCTAACACAGAAACCTCTCAGTCAGAGGTTCCCCTCAACCATTGCCTTGTCTTAAGACTGTCCAATTAATACTTATGTATTGTGCATTATTTAGCTCTGGACTTTCCTTTGCATCTGCCACATGCAGTTATTATCACAGGCACCAGGGAGGAGGCTCTAGAATTTATTTTTATTCTTATGTCTTCATCAGTGACTCTCTGAGAGCACATTTTGCTAGTATGTTCTAAGGCAGAGGTGGGGAGATAGACAAATATATCTGTTTGTGCTCTTAACAAATTTCCATTTTCTCTATAACATCAGTTGAGTGTTTGATCACCCACCTTAGTCACTAAATTAAAACAATGAGAATAGCTTTTTCTTCCTATTTTCATTTTTCAAAGTAGTTAAATATGCATTTGTCCTTCTAAATACATTTCTTTTTTGTAGTCTGATCTGGTTTCTAAGATGTCAGCCATCCTAAATAGTGTCCTCCCCTAAGTCCTTGTTAATTTCCTATTTGCCATATCTAAGCTAAGACTGTCTCCAGGGCAACAGTCCTCTCTTCTTCATTGAGTCCTCAGCTCCTGTGCTGCTCAGCAAAGGCCCTTCCACGCTCTATGTGCAAATTGAATTTTCAGAACCTAAGGCTCCAGGTGCAGGCTGATAGTGCCCCCCCTCTCTTTTTTGGTCTTTGAGTTCATAATTATTTAATTTTTTCAACTGCTTCATTGAGAGAAGTTATACTGCCAATTTAATTCTCCTATTCTACTCTACCCCTCCTTGTTCTCTGTCCTTTAAAATACACCATGATAATCAAGACTTATTGATTAAAATTTCTGGAGGGCTCCCAACCAAAAGAAACAGAAAAGGCAGTGTTCTTGGACATCCTGTGGTCAGGTCACAGATCTTTTGTTGATGGCCATGAACCAGTGTCGTTTGGTCTCTTTTATGTTTGTATTTTAAGATGAAAACACAATGCAGTCTTTCTAACGTATACAACTACATAGTTTCTTTAACACAAGTAATATTTAGAATATTAACAGTACCCATATTTAGGTTCAATAAGCACTTCAAATACAGAAATATTGAAATGCCAAACTGATAATACTAAGCAGATTAGTATCAAGGAATTGACCTGCCTTTAAATTGAGTCTTCTGGGATAATTTTCATACTACCTCAGTCAGGAAAGGAAGACCCATCCTGTCTGTCACTGACTCCCAGACCCTTAGAATAGCATCTGTGATATGTGGTCTGTGTGTAAAACACATACATACATACATACATAAATACATACATACATATGATCAGATGCCAGCTAATGAGCTTTTTTTCTGCAGCAGGACTCTTTCCTATTTTGCCTTTCTCATTTATTTTGCTGTTAAGATGCTTCCGTATTTTTATGACCCTTTGTGGTGCTTCTATATTTTATTAAACCTGTGGCCTTGAAACCTCTCAGCTCCATCTCTCCATTCCATCAATGCTGAAGCAAAAAGCTAGTTAACTAGAACTCATTATTTCAAGGTGAACCTCCTCTGACCCTAGAGATGAATTTGCCTCTCCATGAACACCAGACTCCTACTCCTATCAAAAGATAATAATCCAAACCCCAGGCCAGGCTAGGATCCCATATTTTCTACATGAGACATCACCCGAGAATTCAGCTTCTCTGAGAGTTTGTAAAGCAGCTCCTGGACCCCAGTCTCTCATGCATGTTCTTACATTGGCTCTGGCAGCCCTACCAGATGTGAGCCCCGTCCTCAGAAACTCAGACTTTGCCTTTCAGAATTTTTGCCTGGCTTCTTCTAATGAATTGTCTGGACACAGTTTTTAAAAACTCAAGAGCAGGGGCTGGGGGTTTAGCTCAGTGGCATAAGTGGCACAAATGGCCTGGCAAGTGTGAGGTCGTGAGTTCAATCCCCAGTACCAAGAAAAGGAAAACAATGTACAGATATAAAAAACCCAAGAACATTACTAGTTTCCTAGACTCACTCCTTAAAGAAGTACTTCTCAAATGTTTCCACCAAAGTCTTTCTAATGGCAGAAAAATCTGAATTTCCATGAAGGAGGGAGTGAAAGGCAGTCTGAAGAAGTTATTGCAAGCAAGAAATTTGTATCTGGTTTAAAAATTCATGAAATGTTTGCATTTGACTTCATAAATTCATATAAAAGCATTTTAGGAGCTGGGATATAGCTCAGTGGCACAGCATCTGCCTGGGAAGTGAGAGGTACTCACCCACAAAAAAAAGTGTTCCAAATGATTTATTATCAAGGCAAATATGTCTGACCTTTAGAAGTAAAATAGCTGTAGCTTGAATTTTGTGTGCAAGGGGCACAAGAAGTGACCCCACATGTGTGAGCCGTCTCCACATCCCCTCGCACAATCTGAGCCATCCTCAGCTCACCTCAGACATCCTTTACTCATTTGTTGTCAACTTCCTATGTCATTTCTCTCAAAGAATACACTAATCCCTTTCAGGCCCACATTCACCTCTACCTCTTTCTACAAATTACCTTGTTTTGGAAAGAAAAAGAGTTCACCCTAGATGGCACTCCCTTTACTTTTCTCCAGGTCATCTTTAGAGAATGTTGGTACATGGGCCAAACAATGCCTCTTTCCATCTCTATGCTGTGCTCTACTAGAAGAACACCAAAGGATATTGGTTTGGAGCTCTTCTAGCAGAAAATAAGAAATAAAATTGTCTTCCTAAAGATAAAAAACAAAGTATCAGTTTTCTTCTGATTCCATGAGTAGTAAGATAGTCTCCCAGTGTCTTTGTTTGCTGAGCTGCCAAATGTGATATCAGATTCCATGTTTTTCCTTCTTTTTATGGTCCTGAACATGCTGAATAAACACTCTACCACGGAGCTATATCCAGCCCCCTTATTTGCCGCCCTCCTTTTGGGAAGTACTCTTCAGTGTGGGGCTAACTCCACCTTGTCATTGCTCAGCTCCATGGATGGTCTGTGACCCAGGCCTGGCCATTAGAGTCTTAGTGATCAGGGAAAGGCATGTGTCCAAGCTGAGCTGTGAAAAATTAGTCCAGGATTTTTACTGTAGTGCCCTTCTCTGGAGTTGCTAAACTAGTAGATTACATTGCCTTCATCATAGGTTGGGCAGCCTGAAAATGAAGATGACACAGAGGAAGAAAAGCCAATATAAAGAGAAAAGTTTATTCAAAACAAATTCATTGGATCACCTAGATGCAGCTATGCCTGAATCCAACCGCAGACTAACCAGGCACATGCAGCAATAAATTCCCTTTTTCTTTAGTTCAAAATAACTAACTTACCTTGTCATTAGCAACCAAAAGAATCCTAATATAGAAGTCTTCTTATAAAAGATAAAATATATAGAAATACATAACAGAGTAAAATAGAAAGTGTTACTTTTATTATTTTTACATTAAGAAATCTTTGGCTAATAGAGCCAAGAGTTTTCTTCCATAATGATTGCAGTTTGTGTAATAGATACACGATTCATTTTGAATACATTTAACGTCTGTGATTCATCTTGAATAAACTTTTGTAAATGATATGAAGTAAGAGTCTAGGGTTTTTTTTTTATTTGCATGTATGCGTTTTGCGCATGTATCTAATTGTTCTATTTTCTAAAAAGATAATCTTTTTACTACTCAATTTCTCTATTTTTATATCAGTATCACTTTTTCATGATTGTTTTATTGTAAATTGAAATAATAGTCCTCTAACTTTGTTCTCTATTTTAAAAATTGTTTCCACCATTCTAATTCTTTTGAATTTCACATAAA
This sequence comes from Dolichotis patagonum, assembly GCA_004027295.1. Lineage (NCBI taxonomy): Eukaryota > Metazoa > Chordata > Mammalia > Rodentia > Caviidae > Dolichotis > Dolichotis patagonum. Next base: position 13,035 of record PVJX010010228.1, read on the forward strand.
TGTTTGTGTTTTTAAAATTAGATTTTATTGGTACATTTTAGATATATATAATGATCATATTCATCATAGAGAATTTGAACCTGCACACATACATTATTGAATCAGCTTATTTTCTACAAAAATCTTCAGATTGGTATTGTGATTGCATTAAATTTATATAGATCAATTTGGAGATAACTGATAGTTTAACAATATTGAGTCTTCTGATACATGAACATAGCATAACTCTTCACTTACTTAGATTTTCCATGATTTCTCTCAGTAATGTCCAGAATACAGCTCTTCCAAAATTTTGTTTAATTTACGCACAAGTATTTCATATTTTTGAATGTTGTTTAAATGATATTATTTGGAATTCAGTTTTTAATTGTTCATTGTTAGTAAACAGATATGCAATTGATTTTATATTGTGGGGTGTTTTTTGTTTTTTGGGGGGTTTTTTGGTACAAGGGGTTGAACTCATGATTTTGTGCTTCTTGTAGCTTTTGAGTAGATTCTTCAGGATTTCCAACATACACAATCATGTTGTACATACACAGAAAAATATTTTACTCCTCTCTTTCCACTTGGTATGACTCTTTTTTTTTTTTTTTTTACATTATTCTACTGGTTGGAGCCTCCAGAACAATGCTGAATAGGAGAGGTATAAAGACCAAATATCCTTAATTTGTTTGCTATATTAAGGGAAAGGCATTAAGATAAGAATTATGTTAGATATAGTTTTTTCACAGATTTTTTTTACTGGGGTGAAAAAGATACTTTTTATTTTCAATTGGTTAAAATTTTTTTAGAAGTCAACAGTGGAGTTTGAATTTTGTCACAAGCTTTCCCAAATCTGTTGAGATGTTTCTCCTATTTATTTATTTATTTATTTATTGTCTTTTTGAGACAGGGTCTTGTTCTGCGGTTCAGGCTGGCCTTGGGCTCACTTTATAGCCCAGGCTGGTCTTGAGCTTGCAACAATCTTCCTGCCTCAGCCTCCCAAGTGCTGGGATTACAGGAGTGCACCACTACACCCAGCTTGTTTCTCTACTTTTAGCTTGTTAATGTGGTAAACTGTAATAATTTGCTTCTAAATATTAAAATAATTTTGACATTCTAGGATAAATAACAGTCATAACATATCCTCCATTTTATATATTGCTAGATTCAATTTGCCAAAAATTATTAAGGATTTCTGCACAAACCTACTGATGTGTAGTTTTCTCTGAGTGTGGAATTTTCTCTGTGGTGAGATTTTATTGGGTAGATAAAGCAATATTCAGTTTTTCTTTCTTCTTGAGTTTGGTTTTTTTGTAATTTTTAAGGAACTTGTTTATTTCAGTGAAGTTGTTGAATCTATGACACAAAGTTGTCCATAATGTTTTCTTACCTTTGAATGTTTAAGGATCTGCTGTATTTTTTTCTTTTTTATTCTTTGTTTATTCATTTGTTTTGTTTTTTGGTTTTTTGAGACAAGATCTTGCTAGCCCGGGGTGGCCTTGAACTCTTAGTGTTCTTCTACTTCTTTTATTTTAAAAAATTTTTTATTAGTACATGTTTACAGTACATTCCTCTTTTTTTCAGGCTTCTAGAATATCTAATTATCAATTTACAAAAAATTCAAGGGACAGGAACAAGTTAGGTAACAATAGGAGATATTTGTTCCTATCTTGGCTTTTTATTTGTAGCTCATTGCAATTTTTAAAATTACATTTATAGACAGGTGCCCAGCATAGGCAGAGAGAGTCAGAGATCCACCTCTGCCTGCTGGGTGCCACCACCAGAAGGACCTTTCCTGGGGCAGCCAATGCTGTCAGAGAGAACCAGCAGATCCACCTCTGCCTGCAGGGAGCTGCCACTAGAAGGCTCCTTCCTGCAGGTAGCCAGAAGGAGCAAGGACACACATCCAGGTAAGTCCTGTGCACCTGTAGATCACCATTGGAGGCCCTTGGTTCCTTTGGGCAGCCATCACCCACTAACGCAATCAGACAAACACACCCTTGTGTGTCTGCCACCATTGCAGGAGTCCCAGTGTAGACACACAGGCTGAGAGAAGCAGGCCCACTTTCATGCACCCATGACCATTGATTGGGGAAGCCCAGTGTAGCTGCACAAGTCTGAAGAAACCTGCTGCACACCCTGTTACCTCCATAAATCTGGGGTTAGAGGAACCCAGGTGCCTGTCCAATCCCCCTACACCACGGAGGGGCAGCTAACGTGGGAAGTGCCTGGGGCCCCACAATCAGCTTGTTGGGAGGAATCCAAAAGAATGTCAAGACAAAGGAGCAAAAAGGTGATCTCAGACCTCTAGCCTACACAGAATAAGTCTGGGAGATATAGTCATGGAAGAAAACGGAAGTTCACACACGTGAAATCTCTAAGAGTATAGCAACTGAAGTAAGGAAACAATTCATGAGATCGTAAAAGCAGTAAAATCACAAATAACGTCTCAGGTAAAAGAAGAAATCACAAACATAATGAAAGAATTGCTCAGCATATCTAAAGAAGACATAGACAGAAAAAGAGGAATGTGGAAACCTTGAATGAATATAGAAAGGACGTACAATACATGAAACAGATTCACAGGGAGATCCAGAAAATTAAAAATTCAATCAAAAGTTGGCAAACTGCCTGAAAGAGACTGAAGAGAGACTTTCAAACCTTGAAGACAGGATTTCAGCTAGTGATCATAAAAGGCAAGATCTCTTAAAAACAACATGGAATCAGGAAATCACAACTCAATGGCTGCAAGATGACACAAAGAAGCATAATTTAAGAGTGATAGGTGTTGGTGAAGAAGCAGGGGTCAACACAAATGAAATTAAAAGGCTATTTACAGAAGTAATAACAGAAAACTTCCCAAACATGGGAAATGGATCTGGCATGCAGATAAGTGATGCATATAGGACTCCAACTAGCCATAACCAAAGTAAATCTACACCCAGACATAATAATCAAGATCCCAGAAATTCAGCACAAGAATAGAGTATTAAAAGCTGTTAGAGAAAAGAAATAGATCACCTATAAAGGAAAACCCATCAGAATTACAGCAGACTTATCAAACCCTGAAAGAAAATAACTTCCAACCCAGATTGATCTACCCGGAAAAACTATCTTTCAAAACTGATGGAAAAATAAGTTACTTCCATGATAGGGAACAATTGAAGGAATTCATGACCACCAAACCAACCCTACAGAGAGTGCTAAAGATGACTATGGTTCCAGGAACAGCAGCAGAGGAAGATTGCCAAACAAGACAGGCAGTTGAATGAAGGGGAAAAGTAGAAGGCCAACAACAGGAGGATAGCATCACAGAGACAAACCAATGTATGCTGGATGTAACCATTAATGTAGATGGCCTCAGGTCAGCAATAAAAAGAAATACATGGAGAGTGGATCAAGAGACAAGGTCCATCAATACGCTGTATACAAGAAACACATTTAACTGTAAAGGAAATTCATAGACTGAAAATCAAAGAAGACAAAACAATTGTTCCAAGTAACAGGAGACCAGGAAAAAAAAAAAGCAAGAGCAACTTGCCCATCAACCACAGAATGGATAATAAAGATATGGTATTTTCATGCAGTGAAAAGCTATCCAGATATAAAGTAGAATAATCTCAAGGCTCCTGTAAGTAAATAGATGCAACTGGAGATCATGTTCATGGGTGAAATCGTTCAAACTCATACATGTGAGCCCTAGCATAAGAAACAGAAGGAGTTAATGGGATCCAAAAGCAAAATAATTATTGTAAGGGTGATAGGGGAGGAAACATCTGGGAGGGACAGGTGGTAACTACTGTTGATTTCTTATTGTCTTGTCTTGAACTCTTGTGTTATTTTCACAGTTTTGTTAGTTTTGGCTTTGTTTTGTTGTATTTTACTCTGATGATACACCCAGCTATTTTGAATATAATGGGATATATTATGGTAATCTTGGTTTCCTATTATATTGCTTTGAAGTCTTATAATGGTTTTATTCATTTGTTTAATTAGTTTTATTCTGTTTTGTTTGATTTTATTATGTGTGATGGTATGAACAGCTGTTTTGAAGAAAATGAGACATTATAGTAGCCACTGCTGATTTCTTATCATCTTGCTTTGAAGTCCTACCATGCTTTTGTTCTTCTGTTTTGATTGGTTCTATCCTGTTGTGGTTTATGTGATTTTATTATGTGTGATGGTATGGACAACTTTTTTGAGGAAAATGAGATATTATAGTAGCCATTGTTCATTTCTTGTTATTTGGTTTTGAAGTCCTGCAATGCTTTGATTTTTTGAATGGTTTTATACTATTTTGTTATGTTTGCTATTATTGTGTGTGAAGGTATGGTCAACTATTTCAAGGAAAACAAGAGACATTATGGTAGCCACTGTTGCTGTACTGTTGTCTTATTGTGAAGTGCTGTGTTGCTTGTATTGTTCTGTTTTGTTTTAGTCTCTTTAAAATAAAATTATATTTAAAATATAATAAAAACACATCAAGAGAAAAAATTATACAAAATACAAGGCCCAATTTTATGAATAAATTCCAAACACAAACATACGTTCCAATAAGTGTAATTAGAATATGTGCTGCTGAAGCGAGCACTAATAAATGTAATTAGAAAAAACAAGGAATAAAGAACTACAAAAGCTATACACATTGTTCACTGAAAATGTGCAGTAGGCCATTAACAAAGTTACCATCAGTCATTTCTGCTGCTCTGCAGTTGCAACTAAGTTATGAAATAGTGATTTCTCACATTAAATATACACATAGTGTGAAGGGAGACTGTATTAATCATTATTCAAAAATTTTACTATGAAAAATAGAGTCGCTTGTAGCCTGCTCCCTGATCCTAGTTGGACTAAGCACAATGCTACTGCTTGGAGATAGTTACACGACTTCTCTCAATGTTTAATAACAACCATTGTAGAGGAAAGCACACAGATGTGTGTTTATGGAAGTGAAAAATAGATTTTAAAGTTATGTTAGCAAGGTCAAGATATATTTTTAAATTTCTATTTAAAATAACTGCTATTCCATTTTCAAAATTCACCTGCAATCTAGCCAATTCTAGTAGTCAGTTCTAATAATTTATCTTGTACTAGTGAGCTTAAATTATCCTTTCTGCAACATGGGTGAACTTTGAAGGCATTATGCCAAATGAAATATACCAGTCACAAAAAAAGAAATACTGTATGATTTCACTTATATGAGGTATTTAAAGCAGACAAAAGCAGACACAAAAAGAGAATGGTGATTTTCAGGAGCTGGGAGGAAATATGACGGGGAGTTAGTGTTTAATAAGTATAGAGATTCCAGTTCACAAGATGAAAAGAGTTACAAAGATGGATAATGATGGTTGTATGACATTCTAATGTATTTGATGCCACTGAACTCTTATATACTTAAAAAAGGTGAATAAAGATAGCAAATTATTTTTTAGATATATTTTATCACAGTAACAAATATATTTTTAAAAGTATTGAGATCAATAAAAGTTGCTGTATTTGAGATTAAGTACTAAATAAAATCAGAAAAGTTTTATTTATTTTTACATACAAAATTATTTTTTACTTTTTTGATACTAGGGATTGAGCCAGGGCCTTTACACTGAGCTATATCCAGTGCCCTTTTCATGGATAGATATTCATCATAGGAAATTTGTATCTGTATATGATATATATTGGTATTTCTGTTTCCCCATTCCCCTCCATATCCTTCTTCCCTTCATTATTTACAAAGTTTTGTTTCCACTTTACATATCTCTTTAATTTTGATATTGTTGATTTTCTCTTCCTTCTCCTTTGATTAGTCAAAATAGTTTAATTAACTTTATTAATCTTTTCAAAGAATTAGCTTTTCTTTTTATTGATTTGTTGTTTTCTGTTTTCTATTTTACAAATTCTGCTTTTTAATATTTCCCTCCTGTTTACTTTGGATTTATTTTGCTTTTCTTCTTATGACATTTCTGAGCAGAAGGTTAGCTTTTTTATTTGAAACATTTCTTCTGTAACCATTTATTAGTATAAATGTCCTTCTTAGCACCATTCTAGCTATATCCCACAAATTTTGATATATTATGCTTTATTTTCCTTCAATTCAGAATATTTAAGAATTTTTCTTTTGATTTATTATTTGACCCAAATGTTACTTAGAGGCCTATTGCTTGATTTCCAAATATTTGGGAATTTCCATATTTTTTCTGTCCTTGATTTATAATTTAATTCTATTGTGGCTAGAGATTACAAATATGAATTCAAAATTTATTGAAACCCATTTTATGACCCACAAAGTGATCTATCTGATGAATATTTCACGTGTAATTGAAAATAATGTGGATTCTACTTCTGTTTGTGTGGAGTAGTAATCAGTTCAAGTTGCTAACATGCTGAAATGTTCTATATCCTTGCTAGGCCTGGTGATGTACACTTGTAATTCTAGCACTCTAGGAGTGGAGGCAAAAGGATTGAAAGCTTAAGCCCAGCCAGACAATTTAGCAAGACCCTGTCTCAAAATTTTAAAAACTTTTAAAAAGGCTAAGGATATATGAAGGTGCTGGCTCAGTACGCCTAAAGAAAAAAAAAAGTTCTATATTCTGACTTTCAGAATTTCTGTCTACTTTCACTAGGAACTGTCAAGAAAGGAGTGCTAAAATCCTCTGTATAAACTAGGCATAGTGGTGCATGTCTGTAATCTTTCACTCTGGGAGGCTGAGGCAAGATACTACTAAAAGTTTGAGTCTAGCTTAGACAACTTCAGTGAGACCTTGTTTCAAAAAAACAGACCCAGCAATAAGGCACTGAGTTCAATCCCCAGTACCTTAAAAAAAAATTCTTCATTTGTGGATTTGTTTATCTTCCTCTAGATTTCATCAACATTTTTTTTTAGTTAATGTGAAGTTGTATTATCATATACATACACTTTTACATTTTTTTTCTTTTTCTGATAAATTGGTCCCTTTTTCATTGTGAAGCCTTTATCTGGGGTAGTATTCTTATTCTGCAATATTTTCTATATTGCTTTAATTTTATACTAATTACTCCATTTTTGTTGTTAAACATTTTCTTGGCATAATCTTTACTTTTTAAAAATTTTGAGATATAATTTGCATATAATTCATCTACTTAAAATGTACAATTAAAATAATTTAGCTTATTCACAAAGTTGTATAGCCATCACCACTATGAATTTTAGAATATTTTTACCACATCCAAAAAACTTTTGCACCTAGTAGGAATCACTGCCTCTCTCTGCTTCCTCGTCCAACTGCAGGCAACCATGAATCTACTTTATATACCTATTGACTTATGTGTTCTGAGCATTTTACAGAAATGGAATCATACAATTTGCATTTTTCGTGATTACTTTCACTCAGCATAAAGATTTTGAGGCTCATTGATGTTGTAGCATCCAGTAGTCCTTAATAGTCAAATAATATTTTGTTATATGGATAAAGCACATTTTATTTATCCATTCATCAGTTGATTAACATTCAGGGACACCAATGTGAACTCTGGTGACATATCCCCAAGGACTTGGCAAGCATGGTGTTGTGGCACAGCAATAGTGGGTGGGAGTGAAGTGGACCAGGTGGGTCAGGTGACAATTCTATGCTTGTAGAACCTCTGGTTTTTCTGTTTGTTTGTTTGTTTGCTTGCTTTTTCTTTGTCCCAGAAACAAACTAGCCAGAGAGGTGAGTAAATTGTGGATCTACTTTCTTCACAACCTAATCCCCCAATTCCCCAATGTTCAGGCCACAGAAGAGAGGGTCTGAAATACCAGCTTGCACTAGGTGAAACTGTTTCAAATAAATAACCCCATTCAACCAGAGTTTCCAGCAGATGAAATAGCATGGTGCGGCCTCCAGGACTCACACCAGTCGTCTTTTAGCTGCTGCCAAAAACAAGAGAAGGTTTCATTTGGAAATGTTCCTTATTCTTATATTAAGGTAAATCTTTACTTTGCAGACTGCAGGGTTTTTAGCATTTTCTCAAAGTTAACTGTGGAAACCACGGATCCTTTGTGGTAGAGAACATGGGGCAGGACAGTACTTTTTGGTGGACCTTGGCTTAGGGGCATTTGCGTTGGATTTCGCATGCCTTTGGTGCCAACAGCCCCCACGTCCTCTGGTGCGAGAAGAGTGAGAAATTAACTTAGATACAGGGAAGCCAGACCAGGGGGGATTTCCAGGACCACAGTTGACCTCCCACAGTGCACCAGAGCCCTGACCAGGAGCCTAGGCAATAAACCACAGGCTGCAAATTCCATGGTAGGGAAGGGACAGGGACAGGGAGCCTGGATATTTTCTTTGTTATAGTGGTGGAGGTTTTTTTTTTGGGGGGGGGAGAAGGAATTTAAAAAGAAATTTCACATGTAGACTTTACAATTTATCCTTGCTTGCTAGTTCAGACACTCCCTGCTCATTATCTTAAGCTGTTTAGAAAGGAGCTTCCAAACTGGTACTTTTTTTCAGGATCCTTATTTTTCTCCAGGTCTTCCTCTCCCTGACCAGGAAAGAAGGCAGAGCCTCCTTTCAAGTATGAAAGTAATGTTGCCTACAGTATAGAAATGGAGAATAAAAGCTAAGCATCTTTTCAACTTCCCCCACATACCCTTATTTCCTCTCCTGTGCATTTAGAGTCTAGGAACAACAGAAGGAAGAAGAAGGGTTAATAGGGATTGCAGGAAAGGCCCCCTCCCAAAAGCTTTCAGTTTTAAATCTAAAACCAACTAACCAATCAATCAAACAAACAAATCTTCCTGCAGACCAGATTTGTCCCTGGGCTGCCAATATGCCATACCTAGGTCTTTCCAGGCATTTCTAATATGTACACAAAGATAAACAATACTATAAATACAGATATGGCACTCAAATACCTTTATACAAGTAGCATTATAGGATGATATATACTGTTTTGCATTTTGCTTTTTCATGCAATGTTGAGAAACTCTGCATGTTGGATAACTTTGTAACTAGTACACTATAGATTTATCTGTTACATATTTAGTTTGTTTAGAAAAGTGGAACCCCCCCCCAATAAAGTAGCATTGTTCAACCTTGGATACATACCAGGGAGTATAGGTAATTTGACAAAGTGAGTTTGCTGGGTCAATTTTGATGGCTATTGCCAAGAAGCTTTCCAAAAGTCTACCAACAGTGTTCCTCTGTTAAATTTTGAACTTCTTTTCCCCTATATGTGGCTCATTAGTTATTCACATCAGAAAAGCTGCCCTCTTTTCCCTGGCCAGAGTGAATTATCCATAGAAAGTTTCTTTATTCTGTTTATTGAAAAATTGTAGGAACATAAATATGTTTTGCTTACATAAAGTTCATGGCCTGTGGTAAAGAATGTAGACTTTTAAGTAGCCTTCCATGTCCTTTGGCTGGGGAAACACTGGGTCAGTGTGCAGACACCTGGCATGGGTTTGGAGGAAAGAGGTGGGCCTTCTTGGGCTGTGTTAGCTAAGCTGGCCACAGCCTCCACTGCCTACCTCTTCTCTCTTGCTTAATGTACACATCTGAAGTTGGCTGTTTCTCCTCTGCTAGGCAAACACTGGAGCTCTGGGGATGGGCATGTGCTTTGCCCTTCTGGAGTCTGATTACCCATTTTAGACTTCTAGGTGGGGCTAAAACTTCCTGTGAGTACTGAACCACCCTATCCTGAGCTTTGTTCTCCCCTCTCTCCCCATTCCCTATTCTCGTATCATTGTGGTGAAAGCCTTGCTCTTTTGCCCTGGGTCCATGGTCCCCTTTCTGTGCCAATCAAAAGAACACTTGGAATGGTGTGGACAGTTTAAAAATTATGGATTTTAAGAAACACAGCTTTCTGTAGTGAAATATTTTGCCAACAAATAAAATGTGTCTGCAAAAGTTAAGTGGTTCTGCTCTGGTTCTAGCAACTTCCTCCTTCAATCATAGGATCTTTGGGTGTCATCTTGTTTCCCTGTCATTCTCCCTGTTCCTTGGCAGATATATCCATTCTTTTAAACTCTGGTAGAATTTTTATCATGGCTAAATTATATTATATAATGTATTATCTCATTGCTTGTTATTAGTTTATGTGTTTATCTCTACCACAGGATTGAAAACTAATTGAAGTTCTTAATAACAACAGTAATAGTGGTGATTTTTTTTCTTTTCTTTTGAGATAGGGTCTTACTAAGTAGTTCAGGCTCACCTTGAACTCTGCACAGGCCAGGCTGGCCTCAAATTCCTGTCTCAGCCTCCTGAGTGCTGAGATTATAGGGATGTGTTGTCAAGCCCTGCTCTGTAATAGTGGTAAATAGTACCTCCTATGACCCATGCACTTTCCCTTTAAAAGATAAGTACGCCAGGTATGATGGTAGAAGCCTGTGGTCTCAGCATTCTGGGAAACTGAGGCAGGAGGAGTGCAATTTCAAGCCCAGCCTGGTCAACTTAGTGACATAGTGAGAACGGGTCTCAAATTAAAAATAAAAATGTACAGGGGATATAGGTCAGTTTAAAAGTTCTAGGTTCAATCTCCAATATCTTTATCCTAAAAAAAATCCTCTGTATGCATTAATTCCTTTAAGAAATGACTTGTGACTTCAGATATTTTAATTTGACCAAACATTTCAATGACTGGATAAATATGAGCAGATAGTTCTGGTTTCAAATCCTGCCCTAACAGTTTATCATCTCTGCAACACTGGCACAGCTCTTCAATCTTTTAAAGCCTCAATTATCTCACTGGTAAAATTAGGATAGTAATAGTTCTTTTATAAAGTTAGAACCAGAAATGTGCCACTTTGGCACAGTGTCTGGCATGAAGTAATGAGCAATTGTTTGGCATCATTCACTTTTCTTTTTTTGTCTTTTTGAGACAGAGACTCATTATGCAGTTCAGGCTGGTCATGCACTCACTTTGCAGCCTAGGCTGGTCTCAAACTTGCAACAATTCTCCAGCCTCAGCCTATCGAATGCTGGGATTACAAGGGTGTGCCACCAAGCCCAGCTTCCAGCATTCATTCTCGTCGTCTTTATAGAATATTGGGATGACAAAGGGACACTGAAATAATTGATACTGTCCTTGGCCTTAGTAGCTCAGCTATATAAAAGGAGAGGACAAGGCAGATCTTCAAGCATCACCACAAGACTAACAAGTGCAACTGTTGAAATGCATACAGGGGATGCAGTTAGCAGAGGGGTGTGAGGGGTTATTTCCATCAGAAGGGATCAGAAAAGGGATGTAAGAAGATGCAATGATTTTTGAAGGACAAATAAGAATTTTTTAGGTAGCCAGAGGAGGGAATGGCATTTGTGGTCAAGGAAAAGGACATGTGTGGTATGATATCTTTTGAGGAACTACAATTAGTAACATTTGGTCAGATTATGAAGGCAGGTACAAGCAAGACAAGATAGGAAGAGGGTAAGAAAGAAGATTTTGGAGGAAGGCAAGGGTGACATTTTGATGTGTTTGTGTGACAAGCTAATAGGGCTGAACTTGGCATCAGGAAAAAGTTTTAAGGAAAGAGATATGGTCAGGTATACACTTTGGCAGATGTGTTAATGGTGAACTAGAAAGATGTAGTAGTGGAGACCTGAAAACTAATCCGAAACAATAGTCCAGGTGAGAGATAAGGAGGTTCATAAAAGGGCATCTGGTAGTAAGAATAAAGGAGAGTGGGATGAATTCAAAAGAAATTTGGGAGGTAGGATGAAAATTGCTAGGGGAAAAAACTGCTGGCTGCCTGAGCCCAGGGTCTCCTTCTATTATGCCTCAGGTTGTGTGTGGGAGACTGGAGTAGATGGTACTGCCATTAGTCAAGATAGAAAACATACAAGGAAGTGAAGATTTTGGAGAAGGGTCAATGTGGGAAAGATCAGGTGATGAAGGAATGATGAATTTAACCTACCTCATGTTAACGATGACACTTGTGTGTGTCAGCCATGTGAAGATGAACACAGGGCTGGGCATGGTGGCACACACTCATAATCCCAGCACTCAGGAGGCTGAGGCAGAAGGATCCCTGTGAGTTCAAGACCAACCTGGGCTATGAAGTGAGCTCATGGCCAGCCTAAACTGTAGGGTGAGACTCTGTGCCAAAAAAAGGCCAAAAAAAAAAAAAAAAAAGATGAACGGAGGCAGGAAATACATGCATCTATAGAGTGTGGTAGGGTGTAGTGTTGGAGATGTAGGAGTCTGGAGAGTAAGTTAAAGAACTGGCTGAAATATGGGAGGCTTACCAAGATCTCTCCATAGTTAATCATTATTAAAATATTGCTATTTGGCCTTCACTTTTAGTAATTCCGTGTGAAAAGTACTCAGGTCAGGCCCTACACAGCTCATTCTCCTTTAGGCCAAATGCGCGGCCTGCCATTTCATACCCTTTGCAATAGGTGGCGCTAGCGCCTAGCAGGCAGAAGGCAGCAGCACATGCTGGACTGGGGGGGCGAAGGGCTTGTGGCGACACTCTAGCCCAGGGCTAAGTATTAGGTGGCTTGGCCGGGTTATCTCGGCCGACCGAGTAAGGGCCGAGAACCTCTGGCCCCGGGAAGCGCATGCGCACTTGGTTCGCCCCATGGCCTCTCATAACCCAAGTCTCACTTGAGTCAAGCAAGAAACGTACAAAAGGAGTGGAGCTTCCGCCCTCCCGGTCGCAGCTCACCTCAAGAGTTGGACTGGCCCCATTTGAGGTCAGTGGATGATGTGTGTGGAACACACTGAGTGATGACAGTGGTCCTGGGCCGCAAGGGTCTCGGGCGGGCGCGGGGCGCTGGCGGGCGTGGGGCTCGAGGCGTGCAACGTGGGCGAGGGCCGCGGCCTGCGGCTCCCAGCTCTCAGCAGGGACAGCAGGCTACAGGTCGAGGCCAGGACTTGGCTTCTCGCGGGCCGGGCCGCTGAATGGCGTCGGGAGTTGGAAAGGCCGCAGGCAGGCACCAGGGTGTAACCGAGGGCAGAGGGCGAGGTGGCTGCACCAGGTGGGAACAGCTGAGGCACGCGGCGGCCTTGGGTCCCCCGCGGGGACGCCGCCTGCCTGAGGACCTACTCCAGTGCAGCTGCAGGTGGTGTGGCTGGATGGGTGGGGGACCCTGGAGGACAGAGCATAGCCATGGAGGGAGGTGTCAGGTGATAAGAGCAATTGAGGAAAATTAAGACAATTAAGACACCTGCTCCTGCATTGACTACTAGGGCCGGAGGAAATAGGTAATAAGGAAAGTAGTATGTTTTAAAGTGGGTGGGTGGGGGTGGAAGTTGTGAGCTGTAGCCTTTCTTCCCCAGGCAATTAGGAAGAAATGTGTATATTTGAAAGAAAGTAGTGGTAACCAATTAGAATTCTTTTTTTTTTTTTTTTGGTACCGGGAATCGAACTGATGACCTTGCACTTGCCAGGCAGGCACTTAAGCCACTGAGCTAAATCCCCGGCCCCATTTAGAACTTTTTAACCTATTTAACCAAGATGGACCCTAAGTGTGGAATAGTAGGGCAGGAGTACCAGGTGTTGGATTATAGGGTTTGTGAAGTAATGCAGAGAGGTGTGTTGAGATTGCTTAAGGGTGCCCAGTAAAACTGTAAATGTATAGAAACAACTACGGTATCTATTCTTTGAGTTTGTTTTGTGTGGTTAAGTGATTCAGCTCTGTTGTTTCAATTCTCTACCATTCATCTTTGGAGTTTTTTGTTGTAAGGATTTTTTTTTAACCCAAAAATGAAGCTGAAGAGGGAACACTAGTTGCAATATGTTGGTTAAATTTGGTCACGAGAGAGATCAATGTGATTTTATTGTTAATTTCTTTAATTTATCTTTCGATGTGAAGCAACCTGCTGTACAAACACTTTTGGGCTGGGAGACACACATAGGGAAGACTTGAGTAGTAGATTTGTCCCTGGGGGGATGGATCACTTTAGCCAAATTCCAGTTCCTTTCTGAGCCTTAGTTTCTATCAGGTGGGAAAAGACCGTAAAAGTCATTCATTCATTCACTCATATGTAGAGCTGGCATGCCTGCCGCAGGATTATTCAGCCCTGAGTGACAGAGAACTTGCTATGTACCAGAATGGTTGAGCCACCCAAACCCTCTAGACAGCTGTTGCTCTTGGAAAATTCTTTATGTTGAATCCACATCTGTTTCTCTACAGTTTGCACTCATTGGAACTGTACAGAATAAAATGTCTAATACTGCTTCCACAAATATTTGAGGACTGCTAATACATTTCCTTTTTCCACTCATTCCACAAGGCTCCTTTTCTTCAAACTAAACATGCCTGTTATTTCAAACAGGGAGGCAGTGTGGGGCAGTGGAAAGATCACCAGCTCTGGAGCCAAACACATCTGCCTTCACTTTCCAGTCCCTTTACATAGTAACATTTAGTACGCTGTCCTACTGTATCTTTTTCTGAGATGTGTGAATGGAAATACTCATATAGCCAAATTTACGTGAGGATTAGGGACAAATTAGGTGACAATCTATGTTCATATTAGGAGCTTAAAGTATGAGAGCTGTAAAAAAAAAACAGTGTAAGAGCTGTTATACCTTCATTGACATGATTTGCACTACATTTTAGTTGAATTCTGCACACATTACTGTTTATGTACTTTTATGTACTTCTTAGTATCTTCTCTGTAGAACAGAATAAAATACTCTGTGAGGTCTAAGTAGCAGAATAGTGTAGGATTAGGTTGTTCTAGGTACTTCTCTATAGTCTTCAGTCACAGTAGATTTTTTTTGAACTATATCACACAGACTCACAATCTTGTTTCAGTGAAAAACCTGTTTTTGAGTGCTGCTGTTCAACCTTCTCCTATCCCGAACTTTTTTTTTCAAACCTATAATTATGGCTCCTAAAAGTGGCAGTCCCAGTGTTCTATTATGTTGTCTTCATAATTATCCTTGCATTTGTCATATTCTGAGTCTCAAGATTAGAAAAATATGATTATTGAGCCTAGGGAGCCAGCTCTGCTGATCTCTTACTGCTGTTGTGTATCAGTGAGATGGTAAATGCTGAGCTTTCTATGCTAATTTTTGCACAAAACTGAGCTCTTTTTATGATATACATCTGTGGTAGAATTGGAATGTCTGATAAGCTGCTGGCTGAAGGAATTTTGCTGTACGTGATGTCAGCTAAGGACAGTATTTGGAAGAACTGAAAGGGTTCCCTAAGCCAGAGGGGGACTTTGCATTTATGTATGGTTACGTGTTTTATCAGATAGTCTCAGGACCAGATTCTCCCCTTTGGAAGTCAGGCGCAGTTAGAAGATTACTTAAGTCTTTGGCTCCAGGGGCATTATGGCCAGCATTTTCTTCCAGGACTTCTGAAAACATTATCAGGGCTGATCTGTCACATGGTCTGTTTTTTCCACTTCTTGCCCTTGTGCTGGAGCTGATTGCAAACTGGAATGCTTTCCTTGCCTAAACAAATTCTGGTTTCCATGTCTGTCTCAATTTCCTTCTTTAAGTAAGTTTTCTCTACTTAGTATAGGAGGGCTTCTCCTAAGAGCCAGAATTAAGAGTTCATATTGTCTTTGGGAGCTTTCCCTCACCCTCTCTCCTTTCCCCAGGATTTAAATGGTTTCTCCCTTCAGTCTACCTACTTGTTCCATGTGGGTAGACTTGTTCATGGTCTTCAAACTAAGATCTTTTGTGGGGCACTCAGTCCATTAATTAGAAAATTATCTTCATCTTGGATGCTGGGTCCTCTGGCCTGGTGAAAATGAAAGTGTGAAATTGTGGAATTCAAAGGTTCCATTGACAATAAACACGAAAAATGTATAATACTAAGACTTTTGTCAGTAGTTTAAAATAGGAATGCCTTGACAGTGTTGAAAGGACCAATTTAAATTTTTCTAAGTAATTCAGTCTCTAAAAGGTGGCAGTGACCAGTTAATACAAGTGGTGATCCTCGGCTTACAGAGAGACTAATTATATTTTAAATGATCAATTAAAGTGTCAGAGGGTTAAATCCATCTGTAGCTTTTCATTTCTTTAAGACAAATTCCAGATTCCTTATGATGACCTACTCTTTCTAAGCTAATTGTTTTGCCTGTTGGTGTCCAAAAGGACGCAGGTTTCCCCTTAAGATCTTGCGGTCCAGAGCCTCCGGTGCTTTGCAGATGCCGACCCTTCTGGCTGGAATGTTCTTTGTCTCTGGTAAATGTCTATTCATTATTCAAGCCATCCCTTCCCCCCTACCCTTAATTACTTCCTCCCATGTAGCCCTCAATTTCTTGTACTTATTCATTCAGTATTTGTTAGGAGCCTGTATTGTGGCCGGCACTGTGGCGGGCTCTGAGGATATAAAAGGTGAATAATACTTGGATTCAGGCTTTGAGGGCCCTCCATGTAGGAAGGAGGACTTGTCACAAAATGTTATTGAGAAATAAAAAGGAGAGTTTAAAATTTTTAGAAAGTGTCTGCCATCTCTCCAGATGGCCAGCATCTTTCTCTGGGGCAGGGGCCATTTCTCATTAATTTTGTAAAACACCCCCCGCTGGGGGGTCTTAGCATACTGCGTGGTGCTAAACAAGCATTTGTTTCCTGACTTCTTCCATTGGACCGCAGTAGAAGTATCCCTAGTACTCCTGACATGCTCTTAAGTGGTGGCTTCCACAGTGTCCAGTGGCTGACCCTGAGCTCCTGGTCCATAGTTTGATGCCTGCGGGCACAGTTCGCTGGGCAGTTGGCCTTCTGTCAAATGGAATGCGACTGTACTTCTGGGCGGTGGAATCACAGAGCTGCGGAGGGGTGGAAAAGAAGCCTGCAGCGCCTCTGCTGGAACAGTCGCAACAGGGTCCCGGCCTTCCTCGCTAGTTTGCAGCTGGTAGGCGATCATCAGAATTTCAATTTACAGCTAGAAAATGCACACAGTGATGTTCTATACTTTTGAAGGCGTATTAGAAGCCGTTTAAAAGGATTATGGATTTTAAAAATGCTTTCCTTCTTTCCTGCACCTTTAGGGCCCTTGCATTGATTGCATCGTACACAAATAAAGAGGGGCTTGCATTCCTAATGGCACAGTGGGTTGAGCGTGTTGCGGGACGGGTGCTGCGGCGGCCTTTATCTAACATGCCAGCCACGTTGCGCTGCCGCACCGGGAACGTGCTAGGCGCCCTGCAGTGGTCCCAGAGGGTGAAACCAGGCTTTCTGCAACTTTGGCTTGTCTTGCTCCGTAGCGGTCATCCCATGAATTTATCCACCAGCCCAGGGGAGGGTCCTGGCAGATCCTGTCTTTCCCTAGCTACATGTTTGCGCCTTGGTCATTGCCATAGGTAGAGGCTTAGCCCGCTCTTTTAGACGTGGATATATATAGGTTTCAGCATCCACGCTTCGGGCATGAAACGGGAGCTACCACTTCAAGTACCCAGCCTGGCTGCCCCCTAGGTTAGGCAACCGTCCTCTGAGTCCGGTAACCTGTGGGGGTCTAAGGGAGTGTCGGGGTCTCCGGGTTCTGCCATCTTTATCCAAGGCGTGTCTCTGCACCAGAACCATGAGCTCAGGGTTGATGACGGGGATCTGCGTGGGACCTGCAGGGCAGTGGTGGGGAGCTGACACCCCTGAAGGTACCGGTGAGTAGGGTGCCTCGTTTCTGTGGTGGCAGGGCTGCGGGGAGGGGCCCTGCAACCAGAGCGAGGAGGAGGGGCGCTGCTGCGGCGGTGGGCGGGTCAGGGGCGGGGCGGGGTGGACTGTAAAAGTCGGTGCCCGCTCGCCCAGTGCTGCCGCGGCCGCCAGTGCATCCCAGCGCATTCCCGGTGGCGAGCGGGCAGCATTGGCCCCAGCGCCTCCTCTGCGGCAGCCTCGCCTCTCCATCCAACACTGTGCCACATCGGACGCTCCGGTGGCTACTCGCTGCCGCGGCCGCTCTGCACTGACTCGCGAGCTGTGCCCCAGCTGCCACCAAGCCTGCACTGCTGCGGGTGCCGCGCTGCGCCCCGAGCTCCGCAACCCTGCGGCGGGCGGCATGGGATAATGCGGCCATGGTGCGCCGAGATCGCCTCCGCAGGTGGGTGCGGCCTCCAACGGGGTGTGAGGGGGTGTGGCCGGCCAGGACCAAGCCTTGCAGCTTGGTGGGCTGCTTCACCCGGTGGTGAAAATCCCACCCGGTCCGTGGCAGCGCCGCTGCCGTGGAAGAGAGGAGTCGTTCCTATCCTGGGTTGGATGAGTGGACTCCGGGTCTCCCTGGTTTAGAAATTGTAAACCCTGGAATCTCCCATGTGAGATTTAGGATTTTTAGATCAGTACTTCTCCCTGGAATGTTTTAGGATTTCTAGACTATAGTACTACTGTTATACCTTTGTGCGCATTGGGGATTTTAGAGCGTGGTTATTGCTGTGGCGTAATTTAGGATTTTTAGTCCCTGAAATGGCTCCGATGGGATTTAGGATTTTAAAGACCCACATATTGCCGTGCCGCGATTCAGAATTTCTAGACCCCGGCATCGCCCTGGTGCAGTTTAAGATTTTAAAACCCCGCTGTTGCCGAGGGGTGAGTTAGGATTTTTAGATCCAGGTATCACCATGGCACGATTTAGACTTTCTAGCCATTGAAACGCCCAGGTGGGATTTAGGATTTAACCTGATTATCGCTGTGGCATGATCTGGGATTTCTAGACTCTGACATTGCCCAGTTTAGGATTTCAAGACCCCTCAGAGTTGCCGCGGCCCGACGTAGGATCTCAAAATGTGGGTATTGCCGCGGCGCGATCCAAGCTTTCCAGACCCTGACAGCGCAAACAGAGGACGCATAGGTGTGTGCCTGGACCTCGCCAGGTCCTGGCGCTCAGGCAGTATTTTTCGGATGTTAAGTAGAAGCGCAGGGGGAATGGAGACGCAACCAAATTGTCATAGTACTGGGAGGTGTTCGCTGTGGTTTAGATTGCCAAAGTACTGTGTTGTTTTACAGCAATGCCGTCAGGTGTGCAGATTTGGTGGTATTAGACGAATAGCCCACTCCCCCAGCCCCCATTTACAAGATGAAGAAATCAAGGCTCAGGTTAATTTCCAGTTTGTTACTGGAGTTTGAATATATACTCTCGAATCATGGCTCCATGAAATAACAAGGATTCATCTAAAAAAATGTTTGTTTAATCTACTTTGTCTATTGACTGCCTAATCGATTGATGAAAATCCTGAAACGATGTTGGAGCATTTTTACCGAGGTAATTGAGACAGAATGGCTCCCTGCAGGTTTGTGTCTTTGCTTTTTGGGAGAAAGAGGAGGATGTGGCGAGTGTGCCGGAGCGGTGTGCGGGTGTTCCGAGCGGAACGCGGGTGTTCGGGTTTTTTACAATCTCCCTCCCCTAGCACTAACTGAAAGTCCCCAATTTGCCGCCGTTGGAACCCGTCCCTGGCTCTGCTGAGTCATTGCACATTTGGCTGCTAGGACCATGAATGGGTGCTACTAGAAGCAACGTGAAAATGTATTATCTGAGGCAGGATAGATGGTGCTAAGATAATAACCAAAACCTAATGCTTTTTGTCATTTACCTTTCAAGCAGGTATTGGGATGTAACCTGTTACGGTTTCAGGGATCAGACTGTGTGATAAACATCGTGTGCTAGCATTTTTCATTTCATTTCTAGTATTACCTTTAAAGGTAGAACCAAATCATTGTGTCTGTTTTACAGATACTTTGGGAGGGGGAATAGATTGCCTTATGGATCCCTAAGACATACATAGGGGAGCTGAAATTCTCCAAGGCACTCGGTTATATCACCACTGTGGGACCATCAGTTTGTTTATTTTTAAGAGTTAAAAAAGAGCATTTTGTGAGTTGGATTAATTTGTATTAGGGATTATGGCTAGATAACAGGTAATATGATGGTAAGGTGTGTGTTTACTAGGACTTTAGCAGTTGATTTCCTTTATTTGTGGCAATTTTCTTGACAGCTCTAATTTTAGTTTTGGAGAATATTGTTTATATTGTTTTGAGAAACTTCTGACAGTTCTTTTCCTGGTGACTATTGGAAGTCATAGACTAGCATAAACTGTTTCTAATTTCTCTTCAACACTTGTAATCAGTGTGGATAAATCGACCTGGATGGATCTTTGAAGTTCTAAGAATGACAAGGGTAGGTGTACAAACCAGTGTTTCCTTCCAAAGACAAAACCAATTCCAACATGCCAGGTATGAGCTCTGCCTAGTTTTTTGGGGGGAGTAGGTGTTTCAAGGAGTAGATCCTGTGAAATTAAATAAATGGGAATTTCCTCAGCTTTTTGCTAAGAAAAGCAGAAATATAATCAGCTTCTCAGACTTCTCAAAGAGATTAGATATTTGGGGTCACGACAAAGCTGCTTACATTGGAATATACTGTGCAACAGCTATCTTCTTGCTTTTACACTCTGCCCTGAGTAGTTTCTCAGCCTAAATCTAGATATTAGTGCTAAATAAGACTTTACTTAGGCCAGAAGGTTGATAAATATTAAAAATTAGGAACACCTCTCTGGTTAAGATATGTGATATTTTACACACACAGGCTTAAGACATTAGTATCTTGCATGAACTTTACACATTTTACTGGTGGTGGCTGTTGAGGTGGTAGAATTTTTAGAGTAAGTAGGAAGGAAATTATTTTTCCCTGGAAAACTTGATAAAAGCCAGTGAAACCTCTTTAGTGGGTATCAGGACGAGCTTGTAGGGAGAAGCTGGGGGAGGGGAGAAATTACATACTGAAATATGTTTCCCCCTTAAAACTAGATTAGTGAGCAAATGTGTGACTGCCATAGCAGACAAAAGCAGTCACATTCTTATTGTTAATCTTTTTGGCATGATCCTTATGAGGGACAGTGTTGTTACTGCATGGTTTCTCACTTCATACTAGTTCTGGTTTGCAGATGTGTACAGTGTCCCCCCCCCCATTTCTCCACAGGATGAGGGAGTGGTGGGTCCAGGTGGGGCTCCTGGCTATGCCCCTGCTTGCTGCCTATTTGCACATCCCACCCCCTCAGCTCTCCCCTGCTTTGCATTCATGGAAGACTTCTGGCAAGTTTTTTACCTACAAAGGACTGCGCATCTTCTACCAAGGTAAGAACTCACCACTGAAAGACCTTGAAGGTATGGGTCATTTAGGTCCTTGCTGACATATTTATTTTGTGTCACTTACTCTGTTGCCCCATAGTGAGAGGGTAGAGTAGGCCCTTTTTATGCACTGTGATTGAAGGAGTAGACTGTTTTCCCTTATTTGCTTGAGAGCAGGGGATTCAAACTTCTGGGAAGGGAAGGGAAGGGGTAAAACTGAGATTACAATCTCTGTACACCTGACTTTTTTGTAAAAGTATTTTTATGACCTGCCACCTATTCAGATAATTGGTTTTTCTTTTGAGCACCCCTAGTGTCAGGTAGTATGATATTCAGAGATGGAACCATTGTTTCCCTCCCTCTTATCCCTGATTTTATTTTATTGAATTGTTTTCTGTAAACATGATTTGTTGTATGTGTTCCCAAATGTGATTTAAATCTTTGTTGTATAAATTAATATACTAATGATAATTATTATGACTATTTATCAGGTAATTATCACATGCCAGGCATTGTGTTACATTTTCAACCTTCATTGTTTCATTTCATCTTTAAAACAGCATTTGAAAGTGGGTGCCAGCATATCTCATTTCATAGGTGAAGAAATTGAGATTGGAAAAGATTTCTTTTGGGCGGGGGTCAAGAGCAATAACGAAAAATGTTTGTCATAAACCATTTTTCATTATTGCTCCTGACCTCCTCTCATTTGCTATATCCAATTAAGTGTAAGTATATAATTTTCTTTATGATGGTTTGGTTTGTTTCCAGATTGTCAATATTTGATAATGTACAGATTCTTAAGAATAAATCACCTAGGCTAAAGTATATGAAAATATTACTTGGTTCCAATTAAATTATTTTTGAAAACTGTCTAACCAAATTTTCATGCCATTGGCAGTTTATGAATGCATTAAGTTTTAACCCAATACTATTAGCAAGGCATTTTTATCATTTGGCTATCCTTAATGCTATTTACTGATTCCAAATTGTAATATACATTTAAAAGTATCTATATTGATTGATCCTTTTTTGTAGTTGATAGAATTTTGTAATAGTCTGAGCATTAGGCTTTTGATGTTGGATTGGTTCTCTTCTGCTGAAATAACAAGTGCTAGATGAACAGCATAAACTAAGGTACTCACTGAGAAGAGCGACTATACTTTAGAGAATTTTTGTGCTAAATTAGTGATAGGAAGCATTTTTAGCTTATATTGTGATTGTTTTTAACTTTGAAAGTTTGCTTTTTAATGTGAAAAAAATTTACATACAAATGTAAAATAGAGGAAAGAATAAGAATATGCTTTGGAAAAAGATCTAGGTGAAGGTGATCAAGCTGCCTTCAGATATTTTCATATAAAGTATATGCTATTTACATTTTCAATATACAGCTTCAAAAGAGAAAGTGCCTGTTCTTAACTAAAGCAATAAGTTTGTATTTTAAAAAGAATGTGTCATTTTAATGTTATTACTTTGGTAACAGATTCTTGTGCTTTGTACTAGATTAGATTTTTTTTTTTTTTTACAGGGAATTGGTCTAACTGATCTCTTTCCTTTTTCCTAGATTCTGTGGGTGTAGTTGGAAGCCCTGAGATAGTTGTGCTTTTACATGGCTTTCCAACTTCCAGCTATGATTGGTACAAGGTAATACAATCACTTTCTAGATTCTACTATATCTTTAAAAAAATCCAAAATCCTGTATTTTGTTAGCACTGGAAGACTCCTGCACATCTGAATTGCTTAATAACAACATCAACATCAAATTGTTTCTCATTTACTCTATGGAAGTGAAAAAAACTTTGGCAGCCTGAAAGGGCCATTGCCAAGTTAAAAATACTACTATCCTGCCCTCAACAGCGATTACTATGAATCAAACACTTTCCAAAACAATCATCTGTGGGGACTATGGTGGCTTTATGAGGTTTTTGCTTTATTGAGTACTTTGCTTTATCCAAGTCTGCCAGTTTGAGGTTGGGATGAAGGTTTTTGCTGCTCTGGGTGAGAAGGCGTGGCACAAGCATGGAACATCCAAATCATCTTTTTTTTTTTTTTCCCTATAGATCTGGGAAGGTCTGACCCTGAGGTTTCATCGAGTGATTGCTCTTGATTTCTTAGGCTTTGGCTTCAGTGACAAACCAGTAAGCAACAACTCTATGGGGCTGGTGCTGGGGGTGGGATAGTTGTGAATGGAGCACTCAGGTCAGCAGAGATTGGCACTTGTCACTTCATCCTGTGTATCTGGCCTTTCCTTAGAGACCACATCACTATTCCATATTTGAACAAGCCAGTATTGTGGAGGCGCTTTTGCGGCATCTGGGGCTCCAGAACCGTAGGATCAACCTATTGTCTCATGATTATGGAGATATTGTTGCTCAGGAGCTGCTGTATAGGTCAGTGAAGCCAGACTTCTGTTGCTCTAATTTAGGATGCTGGGAAAATAAATAGTTCCTGGACCCAACCTTGCTTATTCCCTAGAGAAATTGTTTTCACCTCCATATTTGTGTCCATCGGCTCAGCTACATGTGTTTCCTCATCCCCTGCTCCAGGTACAAGCAGAATCGGTCTGGTCGACTTACCATAAAGAGTCTCTGTCTGTCAAATGGAGGTAATTGTCTTGGTGGTAGGTGGAACTGGCGTATAGCCCAGAAGGGCTATTGTAGATGTCATGGAACAAAGAATGATAAACTGATGATACTGCAAGCAGACACAATGAAAGTAGTTCTTTTGCCTTTTCTTTGTGCCATGAACTGCTTTGATAGTCTAATGACATTTATAGACCTTTTCTCAGAATACTGTTTTTACAAAATAAGATCAAGAAGAGTACAAAGGAAAGTGATTATATTTAAGTGACCAATAGGAAGCTGCATTACAGTCATGTATGTTTCTTTTGCAGTGCATTAGAAAAACCTAATGGTGGGTGCAGTAACACTGATTAGGAATGTAAAGGCTGCTGTGCCATATCTGTAAGAACTGCAGTGGGTTAGGAAAGAATAGGCTTTGAGATAGAAGGCCACTGGTGCTTCTAAAATGTCTGTTATATTAGTATCAGATTCTTAAACTCTTGCTAGATGCCAGAACCAAGTTTCAATTAGAAATTAGTAACCCTGGATTAGACTTTTTGGAGAGGCTTATTTTGTGTGCCACTGAGCACAAAAATCCATGAATATCTAAATGTCCACGTTGTGCCTTATGGACAATTTGGGAGAAGAGTCATAGTGCTCCTGTTTCTTCTGACTCTGAAAAAAATGGAAAAGGGAAAGCTAGTTTTTTTTTTTTTTTTAAAGATTTACACTTACTGAACAATTCCTCTGTGTTCACAAACCAGATCATTAACAACACTGTGTTTTGAACAATTGGAAGTAAAGGGAAGTCAGAGCCTAGTTATTAGCATTATGTATGACAATATAAATGATTTTTCCACTTTTCTACCTCTAAAATGGGGAAGTAATTTCAGTGAGCTATAATTTTACCAGTTGAATTTGGAATTGCTTGGAAAGTTATATGACAGTCATGCTTTGCTTAATGAGGGGGTATACACAGAGTCCACTGTTGACTGAAATACTGTCACATAGTGCATGACTGTATTAAGTTTTTATTTGTAATTTTGGCAGTAAATATGCATTTGACTTAAGTTTTGGTACATGCTAAAAGCAATCTCCTCTTCTAAAGGTATTTTTCCTGAGACTCACCGTCCTCTCCTGCTCCAAAAGGTTGGTTACTTTACTGAATAGAAACTGAGTATTAAGATTTGTGCTGACATAGAGCAGGGACATTTTAATGGCCATATTTGCTGTGATGTATCATAATTAAACTTTTTCTTTTCTTTTATGTACCAAGAATTGAACTCGGGACCTCGCACTTGCCAGGCAGGTGCCATGCTGCTGGGCTATGTCCCCAGCCCAAAATCTTCCTTATGGATTCACAATAATGGAGTTAATTTATCTCTGCTTAGGCAAATAAAAGCAGTGGAAGTGGATCCTACATAAACTGAAAACTATTTGTAAAGATGAAAGTTGCATAAATATTTGAAGAAATACTACTGTGTAAAGACTTGTGTCACAAGCATTATATCTAAATAAATTGGAATCCTTAAAAGTCTTAAGGCTTTATGGCCAAAGAGGCTTGGACCCATAATTCTAGCTATTTGGAAGGAAGCCTGAGGCAGGAAGACTGCTTGAGCCTACAAGTCTGGGGCCAGCCAGGGTAGAGCCCATTTAAAAAAAAAAAAAGGTGGGGGGAGCTTTAGCAAAATGCAGAAATATAAACAGTCTCTTAAAAGAAACTGAAAATAGTGCTCACTTTGGCAGCACATATACTAGAACAAATTAGGAATTAGAGATAGATTTATCTTCCATGAGAAGAATGTGGGTGAGCAATACAAAAAGAACAAAACAACTCCCCATCCCATGTACCAAAATGTTGAGATTTGGTTACCTTTATTAGTTCTTAGTATAAATCTTTAGACCTGGTGAACGGCCATCTTTCTCTGAATCCTTGATTTTTTTTTACTTATTACTTACAGCTACTCAAAGATGGAGGCGTTCTCTCACCCATCCTTACGAGGTTGATGAACTTCTTTGTATTCTCTCGAGGGTAAGTCACTATGAAAGACTGGCCTAGGAATAATTGTAACTCTGGGCCAAATCCTGACATTTGGTATTTTCTAGCAAAGGTTTTGCCTTTTTGTCAAGGAGGCAGTAGAAAGAATTCATAAATCAGCTAAGGGTCAGACCTTGTGACTGCTGAAATTCTAGTTGCATTTAACATTCTGAATTCTCCCCACACTTAACCTTTTTGTATTTTGGACTCTTTTTCAGGCTCACTCCAGTCTTTGGACCGTATACTCGACCCTCTGAGAGTGAGCTGTGGGACATGTGGGCAGGAATCCGCAACAATGATGGGAACTTGGTCATAGACAGGTAAGAAATAAGCGTTTGCTTTAGGTTCTAGAAAGGTTCTTCTAGAGTTTGGACAAAGATAAAGGATTGCTTATTCTGCACCTAGCTGGCTTATTCTCTCTCACAAGAAGGCTGGTTTAGGACTGTGAGGCAAACCTAAAATTGTCATGGTTTGTGCTTTCCAAGAAGAAAGAAGTCACACATAGGATGAGTCCGCACACTTAAGCTTAAATTGCTGCAAATTCTAATGCTAATTTCGGTTTGTCACTGACTTTGGCAAATCCTTCTTTAGACTCTGTTAGTAGTAAATGCTTCAAAATGTTCAATCTCAGTTGTGAAAGGAATCTAAATGTGGCCCTGTAGTATGAAGCTCTTCATTTTGTGTATCTTTTTTGTAGCAACAGGAAACGAGATGCAGGATTTCCCTGTCTTGCACAAAGAATTGCCATGCGGCAATTCAAATGAGAACATGAGAATGGAGCCACTCTCACTGAGGGGTCTAGAGATGATGTTATCTGTTAAGTCCTGAAGAGAGGCTCTGTCCTTTTCCCAAATGGGTCAGTGTACCTTCCAGTTTTCACTGATGGCTTTGCTGGGAATTGTGCATTAAAGGGAACCATTCTTCCCTCCCACTCCATCCCCTATGAAATCCCCAAAGATTCACTTTACTATACAAAATTTAAAAAAAGAACTCTCTTTAAAATTCTCTTATTTTCCTTTCCAAAAAGCAAATACTGTTTCTAAGAAGTGACACTGAGGTTCACAAAAATAATTGTCCTGGAGATGCCAGGCAGAATAATTACACGTAACTGTGGCATCTCACATTTAGTCAAAGAAATTCTCCCCATTCCATCCGTGGTACAGAGATGATGAAACCTTATGGTTATGAACTTCTACATTTAGAATTTCAGATGCAGATGTCAATTTAGAGATCATACAGTTCAACCCTCTCATTTTAAAAATGAAGAAACTGAGGTCAAAGATGTGTGCTACATCATATCCTGGAGGCACTGAGCTGGTTACTGTGGAGCCAAAATTCGAACTCAGTATCCGGGCTTTAGTCACATATACTCCAAAATAACTCTTGGTCCTCCTGAGACCTCATTTCTTGCTTACTGGATGCACAGAACCATTAATGCTCACATGGATAGTAGGTAAAGTCATTGCCCTAGTCTAACAGCCTGTGCCAGCCATTTGAGTCCCAAAACAAAAAAGGTTTCTTATTCTGTTCCTGCTGACTTACCTGTCCCATAGCCTCTTGCAGTACATCAATCAGAGGAAGAAGTTTAGAAGACGCTGGGTGGGAGCGCTTGCCTCTGTAACTATTCCCAGTGAGTATCTTTATATTACTTCTTGATAGGAAACCTTAAGGAGTATGAAGTTAAAATAAGCAGAATTCCTATTGACTCCAATTAGGGTACCAGATTTAGCAAATAAGAATATAAGACATGTAGTGAAATCTAAAATTTAGCTCAACAACTATTTTTAAAAATATAAATATGTGCTATGGGCTAACAAAAACCACCAGAATTTTTTTAATCTAAAATTCATATTTCATTGGGCATCCTTTATTTCACTGGCAACCCTATTCCCAACATCTGGAGATAAAATATATGTGTAGACTGAAGTATATAAAATACTGAAGATATTATTGCAAATGTTGTTCATATTGCTGGTTTCTTTGGTGTGCACTATCAGTGAATACCACATTAAATTCTGAATTGCTGGAATTGCAGGCTGCTGAAACTATTAATCAAGAACTTTTAAGTAGGTTGTACTCAGTCATCTCATTTGTACAGATTTAAAAAGGAAATCAATGTAGTGCCTTCCGCATAGTAGTTAGTGCTTAAGAAATTGTTGATTGGCTGGGTCTGGTGGTGCATGCCTATAATGTCAGTATTCAGGAGGCTGACACAGGAGGATCACTGAGATTTCAAAGCCAGCCTGAACTACATAGTGAGACCCTGTCTTGAAAAAAAAATATTGGTTGGTTGGTTTCAGTTGTTATTTAAGAGACTTACATGAATGCAAAGGAATAACAGTATATTGTCTTGGATTTACAGAAAGAGATTGTTGAAATCGGGCTTACAGCTTTTGGTCCAGGGCACAGATGAGCTGAAAGAAGGACCAGATGGTTCTATGTAGGAGAAAATGTCCCAAATGAACTAACTGATGAACTTTCAGCAGTTCCTTATAGCCTAACTAATAGAAGCTTGGTTTTCTATCATAAAAATTTTTTATTTACAGAAATCCCCCATCACAGGGGAGTTAATTTTAAGGTGGCAGTAGGGGTACAGATATGAGAGCTCTTAGTAAATCATTCCTCTTTTCTTTTTCTCAGTTCATTTTATTTATGGGCCAATGGATCCTGTAAATCCCTATCCAGAGTTTTTGGAGCTGTACAGGTAAGTCTCCCTCAGAGGTCTTTGTTTTGTTATTGGTATTTTATCCTGACAGGGGTAAACACAATTACTTCTTGAGACACAGACCTCATTGGCTGCTCATCCAGGAAACATATTCTCATGTAAGTATAACGATCAAGAAATTCAGTTAAACATTTTCACTGTCATGAATACATCATATTCCTAGGTTTAGAGGCTTAAAACAAAAACTATCACATAAACCTCAGGATGAGAGTAGATACTCTGTTTTAGTCTAAACGTAAAACCAATTCATTGTCCTAACCTGAGCAGACTGCAAGAAGAGATTGAAAAGAGTTCACTATGGAAAAGTTGTTATTCTTTTTGGTTTTTTTCTCTGGGTACTTCCTTGGAAGGTGCCAGAATTTGAAATATTGACTGTCATGTAAGAAAGTTTCATACCTTCATGTGGCCTACTGGATACAACCCAGTAGTAAACAGCTTGCATAGAATTTCGAACAAAATTCCCTCTCTTATCGCCAATGTTAAGGAAGTTCCTGTGCTATCTTTGCTTGGGCTTTGAGTTGCTCAATTGATTCACTTGTTTGATGCTTCATGTCTCTCTATGGAGTTGAATTCTGTTTTGACAATTGTTGCAAAAGTGTTATATTTTCAAGTTGTTGTCTGTTGGATTATGAACAATTAAAAGCTAGTGTGTCTAAGTGGAATTGACAAATTTATCTGCCTAAGATATAATTCCAATGTAGAAGGTGAACAACTGTGTTGGTGGTTCCTTCCAGTGTGGTATGTCCATAGGGGCATTTACTGGGGCTTCCCACTGGCTTTCACCCCTCACCACTCCAGCCTAAAGTTCACCTACATGCTGTTCTCTTCCACTAGGAAAACGCTGCCACGGTCCACAGTGTCGATTCTGGATGACCACATTAGCCACTACCCACAGCTAGAGGATCCCATGGGCTTCTTGAATGCATATATGGGCTTCATCAACTCCTTCTGAGCTGGAAAGAGTAGCTCCTCTGTGTTACCTCCCCACTCTCATATCTGTTGTGTATTCCACTTAGAAATGCCCAAAAGAGGTTCTGGCAATCAAATACTGTTATCACAAAAATCCGCTTTACTCACATTAGTGAATAGAATCCAGAAAAAAGGTAGCAGAAGTTCTAAGGATGGCATAATAGTCCACCTCTTATTCCTTTGATACCTGATTGAGTATATGGACTTACCTTTGTCTTTGTATTACTAGGAAATTCTGGTGAGCACTGCTTCTCATTGATTCAGAAAGATAGACATTAGACATTCTTTTGCATAAAAGATTTTTGTACACTTCTGTAAACTTTTCTTAAATATTTAGAAATGATAATATCTGGCCCGACCCCAATTGGAATCCTGCAATGAACGAATTAGGAGAAAGGGCCTGCTTAACCTTTCCTTGAATGGCTTTATGGGCCCATGACTTTTTAAAGTTTTCTAAGTAACATAGCTTAAGTGACAGTGAGACTGAATCTCCCTTGTCATAACTTTGGATTTAGTTTCATCAGCTGCTTTTCTAATTTTAGATATTTTGTTACAATAGATATTGAGTTAAATAATACAGTATTCTGAGTATGCTTTTAGACTATGATTTGTCTATACATGTTGTGTATATTTATAAGGATACTCAACCAGCAGACCATTAATCTGCCAGAGTAGTGAACCTTATTAAGCATGTATAATTTCTCAAACTGAATTAAGTCCAACTATTTATAGAATTTCCTAAAATCACAGAACATAAAGGACCAATTGCATTGTATGCCAGGGATTTACTGTTATTAGCTGGAAAGATAATTCTAAAAGCAAATAACAGTCTGACTCCTCATACCTCAGTGCTGTGGAAGCATGTCCCTTTTGAGCTTAGTGGAGGGGAGGGGACTGTTGTGTAGTCCAAGTTCCCGTGCTGAATATATACTAACTCCTCTTGTGATGATTGCCTATTTTCTATTGGCTGTCATAGAGAGAGTTTCTCATGTAGCTCAGTAGTTCCTGTCCTTTATAGATAGGAAACTTCCTAGACAGTTGTAAGAGCAAATTGTGAAGGATCTATAAGCAAATGGTGCTGAATACTTTTTTAAAGCCACAGTTTCACTGTCTTAGTCAAAGCAGGATTATTAAGTGATTAAACTTTTTAAAAAAATTAGTAACTTCAAGTATAACAACTTTTAAACTGGAATAAGTGTTTATTTTCTATTAATAAAAATGAATTATGACAAAAGTGGATTCTGGCTCCCCCAAACCCCCACCCTCTGGGATAAAATTTTCCAACACTGTCAGGAGCTTTCACACATTATGTGAAAGAATGATGAAGTAAAGCAGCTGTAATATAGGATAGTATTTGATTTTTAAGGTCACCAAAAGCTGCACTGTCATGCCAAAGCTGACCAAATGAGAAAAAAGAAAAATCAAACCAAACCAAGAAATACCAAAATCCATGCATAAGGACAGACAATTGCTTGATCTGCTGGCTCAGGGCCAAATATTTAATTTGCTTCTACAAGGTCATTAATCTTTAGGAGTATGATTCTGGGGAATTCATGCCACAAGCCTAAAAGCCCACTGACAATGAAGCCTGTTGTCTTGCTCAGTAAGAATTTATCCAACAGAAGCCAAGATAACATCTACAGGTGTTCTCTCTTTGCTTCTGACAGTCACCTGCATGGTCACGCCATCTGCTAAGGCCAGCCTGGACCTCACCAATAAATCGTAGCCACCTCTGTATACACCTGAGAGAAAAAAGTAAGAAAAACCATATTAAGAACTTATAATAAGTTCTGATAATGAAATTTATCATGCTTTTCCTATATCTCCTTTCTATTATTTTAGTTTAGTTTTCTAGAAATTTGTGGTAACCGCATACTATATATGAATTATAGCTTTAAAAAAATATTCTCATGAGACCAGGTATATAGAAGGTATCCAGATCTGATCTGAGTACTTAAAAAGGCAGTAAGGGCAAGGGTGGGTGGCACTCTTTGTGTGAGAGATTATGTTAGACCAGACATTTATCCTAAAAAAATAGCATCCAAAAACAAATTATTCATTTCGAGCGGGCTTCAACTTATTACTCACATAATGGGGTGCCCATCTATATCCCTTCATTATTACATTTTGCAACAAAATACAGTATAAGGGAAATCTGATAAAAGTCTCTTACCTGCTAGATACAGCGAATGGGAATTCTTGTTCTCAGGTACTTTATCTGACCTCTCACAGGGCTGCATGCCCAGAAATGTGATGATGTTGTTAACAGCCTCTGTGTTGAGAAAGTTTATGCAACAGTATTAGACAAGTTCAGCATTGACATCTCCCTTTGTACCCATATGTCTGGGAGCTGTGTGTCTAGAGAGGCTACTAGCCTTGAAAATGGATGATTCAACTAAGTGATAGAGACAGGTACCTAGTCTTTTAAATAAATGACTTAGGATAGACTTAATAAAATAACACATATGCCTATTAGGTTTTATACTGTTATGTCAGACATATTGGCAACACAATTGTTCTCACCTTCAAGCGTTTTGGTAGAGCTGAGGGCAAAGGTCTCCTCTTTCTCAAAGGTATCTCCCACCTCTTCCCAGGCAGCAGCAAAATTAGGCTTCAGTATCTTCTGAATGTGGTCAGACACAGTCACTTCAAGATCTTCTAGCTAGTGGGTAACAAGCAGCAGTCAGCGAACAAGTCCTTTACATATAGAATAAGGATAGAAGGAACCAATCATTTATCACTCTTAAATCCCTGCAGAGGCAAAGGAAAAACTCTATCATCACAAAATAGTTTAAATTATATTGTCTGGATAAACTTAATGCTGTAGGCCTTAACACAGAAAAGCAAGAAAACAGAACATCTAGGAAGAGCCAAATTCAGATCTACACCTATAGCCCCAGGTACACAGTAGTCATGCTGCCATATTTAGGTCATACAATACTTTGTAAAATTCCTATTCAGTAACAGATTGGTAAGTCTTCCTTCCTTTCTATTGAAAGTTTGCCAGTTCATAATCTATGCTATAGTATAAGCAAACTAAAAGTTGCTGAAGGAAAAACAGAACAACCTGCTTCAAATAAAACTGATTTCATGTATTATAATCTTACAAAAAATCACATATTTTCATCATAAATCCCTATTATAAGAGGAAATAAGAGTGAGTTTCCTTCTTTTAATTGAATAAGAAATGGTAAATCTATTGTTTGGCATGGTGTAGTTCCATTACAGAGGAGGATTAATTCATGTCCTCCTTAGGTGTAATCCATTTGAGAACAGAAACCCCATAAATTTACGTGACCTATTCCTAGAAAAAAGTGCTCTCAGGGCAAATGTCTTGTCTTAGTGTTGGAAAGTTGTCAATGTCTCTGCAGGGATGACTCACCACATACTCATCGTCATACCCATCCTCATCTGGAACTCCAGTGTTAGGGTCACAGTCCCGGACTGTAAATTTCATGGTGCAGCTGAAGGTGCCTGCAACTGGAGGAGAAAGAACAGGCAAGCCCATGTTGGAGGGTATTGTGAGCACAACAGTACCATCATTAGAGGAAGTACTGCATGTGCTTAACCCCGTGCTGCTCCACATTTTCAAATTAAACATTGTTTTCTAGGGCAGTAGTTCTCAAAGCTATCTGCAAGTGGGTCAGAAAGGCAGTCTCACAAAGTATGATGTTAAAATTTGTTCTGTACTGTGGATTAGAATAGTACAGAAAAGATAATTATGGGCAAACTATTTCTGTGGTGTGAAGAAAATAGTAAGGGAAATACTTTTGGGGGCTTTTAGCCATGCCTGTAAAAGGCCTATATATTGAAAAATAAAAACAGCCATTGCTCCAGAGCCTGACAAAACAAGACACACTGACAGTAGAAAGCACAGAAACCATCAAACTAACACTGACCAAGTACCTTAATCTCAGTATTAATACTGCCATTTGACTGTGGACTGACAGACCATCAGAAGGAACTTGCTTTAAGTCAACTTTCAACCTACATTGAGTAGGTCAGTAAATTTAATCTATTATTGATAAAGTTAGTGACTTAAGATGGAAAAGGAAGTGTGCAATTACATGTCAGAGAGGACTGGTAGAAGTAATAAGAAATGGAATTGGGGGCATATTTTTGGAAAACAAAGTTTTCATAATGCTGAGAGGACTAAAAAGGCGTTTAGGGTAAATCTATTGTCTAAAAAAGGCTTATAAGTATAAAAAATATTAGGAATTGGAACACTAGGAAGCTACTGGAAGATGAACAAGGAGAAAGAATAGATTCAATGTAAAGAACACGAATGACCATTTCATTGTAAGATCTTCATCTGCTCAGTCTTAACTTTAAACTTACTCTGTACATGTCTATCAATTCCCCATCCATCATACTGACATTACATTTGAAAGAGTAAGCTAATGTACTAGATGCTAAAAAAGATGAATGAGACACAACCTCTAAGTCTCTAGGAGGTTAAGTATGGTGTTTGTGAGCATGATCTATCTATGACATTACAACTCAATGCCATATTCTTTAAAATTTAATAGATACTATGTGAAGCTGCAGGATTAACAGCCTAGGAAAACTGTAAAAGGATATAACAGTTTAGCTGGATCTCAGAAGATGGCAGAAGAGCTTTGGCAAGCAAAGGAAGGTGAGGGCCAATAAGAAAGGCTAGAAAGTCTATGGGGTAATTGAAGACAGTAAGATATGCTAATAATAGGTGTTGATGAGGTTTTGTTTAGGAACTGTGAAGTAACATATTTAAAATTATTTTATGACTGTCAGGTACGGTGGTACATGACTGTAATCCCAGTACTTGGAAGGCTGAGGTAGGAGAATTGCTATGAGTCCAAGGTCAGCCTGAACTTCATAGCAAGACTCTGTCTCAAATGACAAGACCAAGCCAAACCAAACCAAACATCAAGAAAAACCAGCTTTGAGGTATTCAAGAGACTGAAGGGTTAGAGATAAGCTAAATAAAATGGTACCAAATTCAGACCACTGGGGGAAGCCCACAAAGAATGGATCTGAATTCAGAGAGCATAGAGATTCAATAGAATATGTTGAAGATTCACAAAGTAGTGGGTTGATCCTTAAAAGAAAGAATATACTAATCAAGACTGCAGAATCTGTATCAGTATTGTAAGAGGGTGAAAAAAGACTGACTGTGCTTCAATTAAGGTGGGATTTTCTTCAGGAGGAATGAGAAAAAAGTATATGTTAACAAAACCCAGCATAGGTCAACTGAGGTCATAAAAAAATGAGACACATGAGAGCTATGGATAGAAGTCACAAGGAAGAATAAAGAATCCGGACAGATATTAAATAATTATGAGCTCTAGCTTAAGCAGAGAGTTACAGACAAATGAAGAAGAGGAAAAGGTCTACATTAAAATTGTACTCAGAAATGGGACTTTTGAGGACAGGCTGGAAATAAGGCAACCACTGAGAAGATAATTCTGAAAAGAAAACAATTCTCTAGAACACATACAGCAGGGAGAGGAGTATAGAGGAGCAACACTGAAGTTGCCTTCAGATGAAAAGGCACCAGTCACTAAGGAATAAAACATTAACTGAAAGAATAAGATGGTATTCTCAGGCCAAAAGTCAGGTTAGGAATAAGGAAGAGAAGGCAGAGTAGAAGCAAAGGAAAGGAAGTATTACCTAGTGTAAGGCAGAGCAGGTGGAAAGTAACGATCTCAAACAGGAACTGCTGTTAAAGAGTTCAAACCAGGTCTGATTTGGGGCATAAAAGTCATGGGAAATATACAGAAAGGGTGAAGATCAAGGACTTAAGTAGGATGCTAAAGTAGACTATCTCTTAAAGCTTGGGAAGAAAAATCAGTAATTAAAGGTTAATGGGGAAATTCATAAGAAAGCTGATTAAGATGAATGCTGACAAAAAGCTATTGCTGATAATTTTATTTAGGGGCTTACTTAGTAGAGGTTGTGGATGGGCAGTTTCTCCAGATAATGGATGATTGCTGCTAGATGGGGAATGAGTAAAGGTTGTACTGATGGAAGTATATTTGCAGCAGTAATTCTGCAACCATTTCTTCTATAGAGATGGTAAGTGAAAGGATGACAGAGATAAAATACGATAGATTATTGCATTGTGTGCCATTAAAGGTACTCAGAGAAGTTCCCTGCTTCATGGAGACTGGCTAAAAGTGACATACATTTCCTAGGAGACTTGTATGAAAATGTCACAGAAGAAGAGAAGTTGGAGGCTGACAAATAAGAGAAGTAGGATTTAGGCTGGGGGGTGGGGTGTAGAATATAAAGTGTGGGTAGGGAAGGGCACTAAAGAGGGCCAGATTGAGGCATACTGGAAAACATGCAGTACAGAGATATGAGTTATGGTGCATTACAACCAAAGATAGAGAATGTAAAGAGAAGATGGATAATTAAGAGTGTTATGAGGCTAATAGTAAGAGTCAACTACTGAGGAGATGCCTATGAAAAGAAAATAAAATTAGAGAAAAGATGGATGCTGGAAGCTGAAGAAGGAGAAGGATGTGTGAACTGGGCTGGGATACAGAATATACATTATGCCCTCTTGGAATCTTTGCTGAATGATATTTAAAGCAAAACATATGACCAACAGACTGAAAGGTCAAAGAGCTGAAATGGGATGGGTCTGAGCCAAGGCCAGTGGCAGGAACCCTATGCAGTACTGGACTAAACTGAGAATGCAGATGTATTCAGAACAGTGTAGAGGAAGTACAGGAGATAGAAGGAAAGATGGCCAAATCTGTGAGAATGACAAAGGTAGCATCTGGGGAAAAAAGCAACTGTAATATAAGTAACAGTTGTTTCTCTAGGGTCAATCAGGGAAAGGAGTGGAGGAACTCGCAGAAGATAGGATGTCACTGGAAGACACTGATATGTCACTGGTAGGTACTGATAGGAGGGATATGGCACCATAGTTGTACCAAAGGTGATGGTTAAGAGAGAGGAGAGGGACTGGAATCTATGTACTGAAACACACTATACAGAATACTTAAGCGAGGCATCCTGGCACACATCTGTAATCCCAGTACTATGGAAAGCTAAAGCAGGAAGATCACAAATTTGAGCCTACTCTGGGCAATATAGTGAGATTTTGTCTCAAAAAAATTTTTTTTTAAAGGTGCTGAGGATGTAGCTCACTGTGAAGGTCCCAGATTCAATCCCCAGTACTGAGGAGAAAAAAAAATAGTTAAGAGTAAAGAGAAGCAACCTGGGCAAATAGGATGAGAAATGATGTTCCCCAGAAAGGAACCTGTAAAACCTTAAAATGTGGGTTTTGCAGTCAAATGTTGGGTCTTAATGTCAGACTCCAAAAAGCACTGGGAAAAGAACAAGGGCCTGAAGAGCCATGTGGATTTTCAGTAGGAAATTTTAATTAGGAGGTTTGGAAGGAGATAGATTAAAATGAACTCTGATATAAAAAGACAATGGGCAAGATCTGAGTAGTTTTCTGTAGAGTGGGAGACTAATACTGTATTAGGAAACGAGTGGCTGGAGATCATGTTGGGAATCCAACTCAAGAGTAAAACTTCATTGGTTATTCTCATGTACAAGTGATAATTATATGTGGGAGGGCAAATCATCAAAGTGAAGCAACAAATGAAAGTCATGAAAAGTGCTGCATTGAAGTTACTATTAGAAGTTACTCTGTTTCGTGTGTGTGTTTCAAATGAGAGATCAACATTAGAGAAAGAACCTGCCTGAGTGCTGTTTAAAAGGAGATGGAGTCCATCTGAATGAAGCACTCGATTTCTCAAAGAAGGGAGGCTGGTGATAGGAAGCATATTTCTTTAAGGGAAGACAGGTAACAAGGAGAAAAGGAATGGAAATGTAGTTAAGTGAAGAAGGTCACAAAGACTGGCAGGCATTGATTGGAAGAAGAAGACCCCATATTTTGGTCAAAAGATATGGCAGAAGAGGGATTAAAGCCCAGGGGAACACTGTAAAACCTACAGAATAATTTCGAGGTGGTATAGTAGTAAGAAAGTCCAAAGCACCATCAAAAGTGGACCAAATTGGTCAAATTTATTGGGTATAAGGCTAGGTTGCAATGATGGGGGCACTGAAAAGAAGCAGACTGAAGCGGGAATGAGTCTACAGCAGACTTTCTCTTGATGCCTGGGTAGGAACTTTTAAATTAAAGGGTTTGGTTGAGGGGAAATTTAAGAGCAATGCTTCTTAAAATGTGCTATGTCAGCATTACCTAGGAATCTGGCAGAAGTACAAATTCTTCCCCTAACTTACTAAGTCAGAAATTCAGAGTAATGCCTAGCAGTTTGTATTTTAACAGGCTACATGTTGAGGAGATTTGCTTTAGGTAAAGGAAGATTAAGAATAATTCTGATATAGTATCTTTGCTAGCAACCATAATAGGATTAGCTGAAAACTGGAGAAGCAACTGAGGAAACTTGTATGAATGGATATGAGAGAATGGAGGAGACAGGCTAAAAAAGGGAGAGGTGATATACTCATACAGGTAAGGGTGCAACTTGAAGAATTGTGAATGCCCATGGCAAATGGCAAAAAAGAGACAAGATGAAGAATACTGGTCTGGCAAAATAGGATTTCAGAATGAGTGATTTTATGTTGATCCAGGTCACAACCATTCAGGAAAAAAGAGGAACAAAAAACAGTAAGAATTGAGGTCATGAGTAGAACTGTCAGGAGGCTTTTTGGAAGAGTAAAGGGAGAGATAGTCAAATCCAGTGTGCAGAGTCTGTCTGAACAGTAAGTGTTTACCACAATGAGTCTGTTTATTCATAAGAGGCTACTGCACACATGGAAAGGATACCTATGTGATTTCTGAATGAAAAGAGAAGCTGAATATAAGGTAGAGTTTTTATAAGGCATACTGGCATAAAGAGAATGGAGTGAGATAGTGATGTTAAAATTATTGCTAAAACTTTTATAGGTAAATGAATGCAACTTGAGATCATACTCAGTGAAATAAGTCAGACACGCATGTGTAAACATAGTATTGTCTCACTAATGTGAGAAGCTGTAAGAAACTATATATAAAAGATAGTTAAGATAGTTACACTACTGACTACTCAGCTCATTGAAGAGAAAGGTTTGTGCTAGTATTGTTCAGATGATTAAATGCAAATGTCTTGCACTCTGAGTAAGTGATTTGAAGACAACAATACACAATGTATATACTATTATTACCCCCTAATTATTGTTTTGAAATTTTTATTTTTTCTCTTTAAAAAAATTGTTTCTAAAGAGAAGGTATCACCTAACATTGATAAACAACTGTTGCTAATACTAACTGGAGGTGTATGGTTTCTTATTTGGGCCAAAGATCATTATGAAAAAGGAAAAGGACAAGCTGGGTACTGTCCAAGGGGAAGGCTTATTAAAGACTAGAAAAGTGGTTCTAAGTGAGGGAGAGACTAAGGACATGAGAGTACGACACTTCAAAAAGAATATACATTCATCACTGTGGATCACTAAGATATACATGGGAAACTCCCAAAGGGAAACTGAAAAGAATGTTTTATAAGACAGACATTAAAGATGTACTTAGAAGAAGACTTGTTTAAAAAAGAACAAAGCAGCAAAGAGCAAAAGATGGAAGTAGGTTGCTAAGTAAGGAGAGGGGATGTGTGAATCAGGCTAGGGTACAATACAGGAAGCGTAGAATTTGTTATTTGGAAGGGAATTAACAAGGCTAAATGGGAACATTAGGAAATGAGAGTTGGAAATTTGCCAGAAAAAAAAAAATCAGGGTAAAAATGTTGCAAAGTAACAACTGGGGTATGAGAGGAAAAAAATTGGTTTTGCTGTCCAGGAAGCTTTTCTGGAGAAATACTAGAAGTCAAAGGTATAATCAATATAGTGAGAAGAAAAAGAGGCAAAGTGGACTGGTCAGTGGCAATATAATGCCTAAATTCAGGCTGAACTGTGAGTAAAAGCTAATGCAGTATAGAATATAGGACACTGGGGAGATGGTAATGTATTAAACAAGGAGTGCCCAATATAAGGGGAGTATCCAGAAGAATCTGTAAGAATGATGTGTATGTATGTGGTAGCTTAAAAAAAGAGAGACAAAGAAAATAAGGACACATTATTCTCTAGGGTAAAATAAGGAACAAAGTGCAAAGGAGTAGAACACAAAGAAGGATTTCTGCTGATGTGAAGGATGATTTGAAAGACTGATGTGGATTGGTGGATTATACATACTTTGACCTAGGTTATATGGGATAAAAAGGAAGAAAGAGTTTATTAGCAGAGTTAAAGACCATTGTATGAAATACAGAGGAAATAAGAGTAGATGGAGTGACAGTGATGCACATCAGGTCTGTAAATTTAAACATACAGATGTGAGAAACTGGTAAGATCTCAAACTGGATCAAGGCAGTGAACTTGTTTGGGAGGGCTCAATAGCAAATGAATGGAGAATCTAAGAGTGTCAAGGGGGTATGTACAGAAGAGCCTTAAATTACCTAGGTCTATTCTGTGACAGACATTTTCAATAAAAATGTGGTTAACAGGGAAGCTTAAGAGTTTTATTAAGATACACTTTAAAAAAACATTGCTGGCAACACTAAGATACATAAAGATTGGCTAATTAGGAAGCATGGGTGAATGGTTTGTCTATCAAGGATGCTAACCATATTTCTTAAGAAATGGCTGGGAATTGTGGGGGGAATAAGCCTCGGGAGAATACCTACTACATCTGTTGCTCTAATAAAATGATAGTCATTACATTGGATAGTGAAGCAAGGATAGAATATAATAGGAGAGGAGCTTTGCTATAAGTAATGCATGCTGTGTGAACTAGAGCAGGGTTCTGGATTGTCAAAGAAGCTATGCATTAAAGAGACTTGGAATGTTTGGAAAGATCTGTCAGATCTGTCAGAAGGCCTAAATGTTTGGCATTACTTTTGTGAGTAGTATAGACAGTGGGAAAGAAAAATAATGACCTCAGTCCTAAATAAGAGTCAGACTAGTTCTTGAACCCTTGATGAGGAAAAAAAGTTTAAATGAACATATATACAGTTAAGAGTACACACTCTCAAAGATAGCACTGCATATTACTCATGGGATATGGAAATATTTATTAAGATTATAAAAACAGGGTAAGTATCACATTTATATAATGATTTTCTTGGAAAGCAGCAAGAAATGATTCTGAGGAGTAGTACAGAAGAAGTCTTGATTATATGTTCAGTATTTTATTTCTTTTAAAAAGGATCTGAAGCAAAACAACAAAATTAAAATATGAAAAAGTAGAGTGATGGAAAATTTTAATTAAAGGGCTTGGATGATTAAAAAAGGATCAGAGGGAGAAGATTAGGATCAATCTTAATAAAGACATAGATAGTAACCTGAAAAACACTGGTAGGGGTGAGCAGTTTATCTAGTAAAGATGATAATCTCTATTTGGTTAGAAATGGGTACTATTAAGAGTACCTCTCAAAACTACACCCTTTGATAAGATAGTGTATCCATTACTGTAATTATAGAAGAAGCCAATAATACCATACAGATGTTAGTATATAAGTGCAAATAACTGAAGGAAATTGAGAACTTGGTGAAATATGTTTTGTTCAGAACAAACTGTCATACTAGAACTGGATGTGAGAGAAATTACTGAGACATGGATTTTTTAAAAAAGAAGAAAACAGTAGAGAGAAATGGAAATGTAAGTGAAGAGAAGGGGTTGTAGGATTTAGGCTGTGGTATAAAGCATGTAGTTTTGCAAATGTGTTAGACAAGTATTAGTAAGGGCCAAGGTGAGAAGCATTGAGACACCAGAATTAAAGTTCAGAAAAGAGTTATATATTTTAAGCCAGATATCAGGAAGTGGAGGTAAGGAGAAGGTGAGAATGTGACAAAATAAGAATTTAAGAAGGTGGGGGGAGAGAGAGAGAGAGAGAAGGAAGGAAGGAAGGAAGCAAGCAAGCAAGCAAGCAAGAGCAAGCAGGCTAAGCATGGTAGTCCATACCTGTAATTTCAGGACTTGGAAGGCTGAGACACAAGGACTGCTGTGAGCCAGCCTAGGCTACATAGTGAGTTCAAGGCCAGCCTAAACTATATAATAATGAGACCTTGCCTTAAAAAAAAAAAAGTGTGGGGCAGAGAGAGAATGAATATATGGTATGTTGCTGCCCAGAAAGCTTTCTTGGAAAAAGATTTGAAGAAACTGGTACAGTAATAGAATGGGAAATTAAGAGAGAGATTAATAGACCTAAAATGGGCCACAGTGAAAGTCCAGACTGAATGGATGGTGCAAGAAATAGGAAGACTGAAGGCTGAATATCAAGGAGTGTATGTATTCAAAAAAATGATTATATCCACTGGAATGATCCAGTTGGGAAAAAAATGGAATGTTGAAGGAAATGTAAGGAGCTTGAAGCAAAAAGAGAAAGGAAAAGACCACTGTTCAAGTTATTTATAGATGGAAAGATATTATCACAGATTTTAATGGGAGAAATGGCTGTTGTTCCACACTTAGGCCAACTCGACAGAAGA
Organism: Dolichotis patagonum; assembly: GCA_004027295.1. Lineage (NCBI taxonomy): Eukaryota > Metazoa > Chordata > Mammalia > Rodentia > Caviidae > Dolichotis > Dolichotis patagonum. Next base: position 54,746 of record PVJX010010228.1, read on the forward strand.
AAAAAAAAGAGTCTAGCCAGTAAGTACGTGGGCACAGAGGATAACTAGGAAGTGCTGTATGAACTGGAGAACAATTTTGACAAGGGGGACTGACAAGACAGATCAGATATAAATTAAGGAAAAAGAACTCTCAGAGCTAGAAATCTGTATGGGAAAGAGAGGACCAGGGGTCAGAAAAACAATAGAAATTAGGTGGGCTGGTGCTTGACATCTAAGTGGAAAACTGATGTTTTTAAAAGGGGTTAACTAGATATTTTTTTGGTAGAACAAATGAATGCTATAGGTTGGGGAATGGTGGGACCACAGAGAGGCAAACCTCAAGAGAAAATCTGACATTCACTGATATATTATAGAGCTGGTGAGTGAATAGAAAGTCTGAGATACTTGCAGGGGTAGGGGCAGTGCTAGGGTTTGAACCCAAGGCCTTTGCACTGCGTTACATCCTAGCTTTTTCTTTTTTTGCTTTTTGAGACAAGGTCTTGCTAAATTACTCAGGCTGGGCTTGAACTTGTGTCTTCCTGTCTGAACTTCCCAAAGTCCTAGGAATACAGGTGTGCAACACCATGCCCAACTAGAAAAGTTTTTATACATATATCACCATATGCCTGCAAAACCTGGTACAGTGAGTTACCATTCTTGTGTTAACAAAAACCATTTGTTTGCACACAAGTCTGCTCAGAAAGGTATATTTCTGCTGTAGTAATATCTCTTTTATCAGTAGGCTAACTTCTTATGCACATGGATTTTTTATGTTGTACAATATTCCTTCATTTCCCTGCAATTTGGGTGGGATAACTCAAGGAACTCATCATTTGGTAAGTAAACATTTCCAAAGTATTTCTTCTTTATGTGTATATGTGTGTGTGTGTGTGTGTGTATAATTATATATATATTTGCTATTTATTTGGAAAATATGTCACTATTTCTTGAAGTGTAACAGGAAGATGCCAATTGTTGTCTTTAATGTAGTATGGGATCATTTTGTACTACATATGTCTGTTGTTGAATGAACTACATGTAAATTAATTAGGCATTTGTCCTTTAAAATGGTTTATATTATAAAAATTTCTTTAGTTTTTGTCTGTTTTAGTGGATGTTGGGAAAATTACTTACAAAGCAGCTGAGTCAGTAAGAGGACTGTATAGTGAGGCAGTGTAGCAAGAAAGAAAGAAATGGTGAAGATACAGTTAATAACTAAATATAGGACACAAGAGGGACAATATCTTGGCAAGTAAATCTACAAAGAAAACTAGTTGACAGAAGAGTTAAGAGTCAGATTCAGTGAAGGGAACTCAAAATAATGTAAGAAGCAGGGATCTTATTAAGGAACAAGCAGAACTAAAGCAATTCAACACAGTATGTGGGACAGCAGAAATATAGAAACAGATTGAGCAATGCGTGTAGAACAAAAAGAGGTATCTAACAGAAGATATTAATGAATGCATAGGAATGACGCATAGTAAATGAATAGTTAATAAAAGAAAATAGGTGGAAAATCACTGTAAAATTCACTTTTAGATGGAAAATGATATGTGAGTATGACACACTGAAGAGCAAGTTGGCATAATAATTGTAACAAAGGAAGTAAGAATACAGGTGGAAACTAAGTAAGAAGAGTATGGTATGGATTTGATAACACTTCACGGTAATATGAGCAAATACAAGTCTACCTACCTTCACAATAGGGAAACCCAGCAACAGTGAGGTCAGCACGAGGAAGAACATAAACCAAGAGAAAGGACAGAGGATTTAAGAGGGGCCAAAGAGCATGAAGGAAAAGGGGGAAGGTGGAGAAAAAGAAACTGAGAAAGCACTACATGTATCAGAGTGAAATGTTAGAAAAAGTTAAAATGGTAAAGACAGATTGAATTGTATATTTGAATCAAATTCCAAACAAAAAAGGAGAGAAAGAAATTATGACAGAGTAAAAAGGAACTAAATCAACATAGCAGAGAGGGCACTAGGTAGAGAATGGAACTGAAAAGTGCACGTTCATATTTGAAAAGGACTGTTACCAGTCTCAGAAAGATGGTGTCAAACAATGACTAGAAGAAGGCAGAGTTTTCACAGAATCAAAGGAGACAAAAGGAGTTACAGAGTAGAAAAGGCAAATCAATTTAGTTTACCAACTAGATCTTCTGGACAACTCATTTAAAAGAACCTGAGTGTGGTGTAGAAAAATAAGGAATGGGACCACAAGTTCCAAGCCCTTCCACCAAGTATGGAAGAGAGAATCACTTCCTGAGAATTCTGTATTTCTATTGCAGTTGCAAAAATAATGAAAATGTTGAATAAGGTAATAAAAACTGTGTACCAGATGTGCTACATGGAAAAGAAAGACTGAAAATATAAATGAATATGATTGAAAATATAAGTAAAAAGGACACTGCCTCTCAGTGAATTTTAAGAGAAACATGAAAAATAAGGAGAAGACACATTAATTATATAATGCAAATAGGCTAGATATGTTCTGTGTGAAAGGAGGAAACAAGAAAGGCAATGTGCTGAGTCCAGACAGCATGCCAAGTCTCCAACAGAGGGGTCATGCTGAGATCCTGAAGTCTGGATGTCAGGTAGTTAGCACTAGAACACCAGATGCCTTAAATGTGAAGGTGAAGTGAAAGAAGACAGGTGACACCCACAGCGGTAATTCTTAAAAAGGATAAGGGGGTAGGATCCACCAGAGGTGAGGGGAAAAGGAGATGGGCATAGCTCCAGGGAGGCGTATCAGGACATCAAGAGGGAATAGTGTTGCTTGGAGGTGTAAAGAAGTACAACTCGATGTTGAAGAGTAGAAATACAAGGTCTCAGGAAAAAGAGAGCAGGGAAAAATGTAGGCAATGGCAGCGGAAGGTTTAAATCCATATCTGGGTGGGAGGAAAGACAAAACAGATTGACTGCAATGACAACATATCTGCGGGAGTTAGGTCGAGGAAGGTGATGGGAGGAGAAACAAATGGAGAGATTTTCATGAGTTATGGGGACATCAGTGATGGCCCAATTGGAAAAGGGAAGTGAATTGTACAGCTGTCTCACTGGGCTTGCTGGACGATCACACAGGAGTGGCAGGAGGGATGGGAAGCATCAAAGCCATAGCTTACAAGCAGAGT